>CM055120.1:177438972-177721839 GCA_029206835.1 Rana muscosa
ACTCTGATCTATTACTCCGATCACTACCACTCTGATCTATTACTCCGATCACTACCACTCTGATCTATTACTCCTATCACTACTACTCTGATCTATTACTCCGATCACTACTACTCTGATCTATTACTCCGATCACTACTACTCTGATCTATTACGTCTATCACTACTACTCTGATCTATTACTCCGATCACTACTACTCTGATCTATTACTCCGATCACTACTACTCTGATCTATTACTCCTATCACTACTACTCTGATCTATTACTCCGATCACTACTACTCTGATCTATTACTCCGATCACTACTACTCTGATCTATTACTCCGATCACTACTACTCTGATCTATTACTCCGATCACTACTACTCTGATCTATTACTCCGATCACTACTACTCTGATCTATTACTCCGATCACTACCACTCTGATCTATTACTCCGATCACTACCACTCTGATCTATTACTCCTATCACTACTACTCTGATCTATTACTCCGATCACTACTACTCTGATCTATTACTCCGATCACTACTACTCTGATCTATTACGTCTATCACTACTACTCTGATCTATTACTCCGATCACTACTACTCTGATCTATTACTCCGATCACTACTACTCTGATCTATTACTCCTATCACTACTACTCTGATCTATTACTCCGATCACTACTACTCTGATCTATTACTCCGATCACTACTACTCTGATCTATTACTCCGATCACTACTACTCTGATCTATTACTCCGATCACTACTACTCTGATCTATTACGTCTATCACTACTACTCTGATCTATTACTACAATCACTACTACTCTGATCTATTACTCCTATCACTACTACTCTGATCTATTACTACAATCACTACTACTCTGATCTATTACTCCGATCACTACCACTCTGATCTATTACTCCTATCACTACTACTCTGATCTATTACTCCGATCACTACTACTCTGATCTATTACTCCGATCACTACCACTCTGATCTATTACTCCGATCACTACTACTCTGATCTATTACTACAATCACTACTACTCTGATCTATTACTCCGATCACTACTACTCTGATCTATTACTCCGATCACTACTACTCTGATCTATTACGTCTATCACTACTACTCTGATCTATTACTACAATCACTACTACTCTGATCTATTACTCCGATCACTACTACTCTGATCTATTACTCCGATCACTACTACTCTGATCTATTACTACAATCACTACTACTCTGATCTATTACTCCGATCACTACTACTCTGATCTATTACGTCTATCACTACTACTCTGATCTATTACTACGATCACTACTACTCTGATCTATTACTCCGATCACTACTACTCTGATCTATTACTCCGATCACTACTACTCTGATCTATTACGTCTATCACTACTACTCTGATCTATTACTACAATCACTACTACTCTGATCTATTACTCCTATCACTACTACTCTGATCTATTACTCCGATCACTACCACTCTGATCTATTACTACAATCACTACTACTCTGATCTATTACTCCGATCACTACCACTCTGATCTATTACTCCTATCACTACTACTCTGATCTATTACTCCGATCACTACTACTCTGATCTATTACTCCGATCACTACCACTCTGATCTATTACTCCGATCACTACTACTCTGATCTATTACTACAATCACTACTACTCTGATCTATTACTCCGATCACTACTACTCTGATCTATTACTCCGATCACTACTACTCTGATCTATTACGTCTATCACTACTACTCTGATCTATTACTACGATCACTACTACTCTGATCTATTACTACAATCACTACCACTCTGATATATTACTACGATCACTACTACTCTGATCTATTACTCCTATCACTACTACTCTGATCTATTACTCCTATCACTACTACTCTGATCTATTACTCTAATCACTACTACTTTAATCTATTACTCCTATCACTACTACTCCTGATCTATTACTATTATCACTACTACTCTGATCTATTACTCTAATCACTACTACTCTCTGATCTATTACTATGATCACTACTACTCTCTGATCTATTACTATCATTACTAATACTCCGATCTATTACTCTAATCACTACTACTCTGATCTATATTACTCTAATCATTACTACAACTCTGATCTATTACTATGATCACTACTGCTCTCTGATCTATTACTATTATCAATACTACTCTGAATATTACTCTGATCCTTATTACTCCGATCATTAATACTCTGATTATTACTCTGATTCTTATTACTTTGGTCATTAGTACTCTGATCATCACTTTGATCACTACTACTCTGATCATTACTCTGATTATTACTCTCACCATTACTCTGATTGACACTCTGCCTCCTCCAAGTTCACATACAGATCACTATCTTTCTCTGTCACATTACAGAAGTTGCAATTATGTATCACAGTCTCACAATACAGAGCTTAAAGCGGAAGTGAGGCTGGGTTCACACTAGTGCGACACGACATCTGTCCTACTTTGGATCCGACTTTGCCCTGCGTCATGAAGCCGACATATGTCCGACTTTCAATGAACGGGGATACGACTTGGATCCCCGCCAATATCAGGCACTGTGTTTGGTATGAATCTTGAAGGGGAACTCTAGGCCAAATTTTAAATAAAAAACCGGCGTGGGTTCCCCTCCAGGAGCATACCAGGCCCTGGTCTGGATTTGACCAGGCGCCCCTACGCCGAAAAACCGGCGTGGGGGCCCCCCCAAAATCCAAACCAGACCCTTATCCGAGCACACAACCTGGCCGGCCGCAGGGGAAGAGGGGGGGACGAGAGAGCGGCCCCCCCTCCCTCCTGAACTGTACCAGGCCGCATGCCCTCAACATGGGGGGGGTTTGGTGCTCTGGGGCAGGGGGGCGACCTGCGGCCCCCCCACCCCAGAGCACCCTGCCCCCATGTTGATGAGGACAGGGCCTCTTCCCGACAACCCTGGCCGTTGGTTGTCGGGGTCTGCGGGCGGGGGGGGCTTATCGGAATCCGGGAGCCCCCTTCAATAAGGGGGCCCCCGGATCCCGGCCCCCCCACCCTATGTGAATGAGTATGGGGTACATCGTACCCCTACCTATTCACCTGGTGGAGAAAAATTGCAATAAAAAAACACTACACAGGTTTTCAAAGTAATTTATTGCACAGCTCCGGGGGTCTTCTTCCGACTTCGAGGGTCTCCGGTGTCGTCTCCCGCTCTCCGGTTCTTTCTTCCGCCAGGCCTCCGCTAACTTCTTTTTAGCTCTCTTGCTAACAGAGGCCCGGTCTTCCCGTTGTCTCGTCCGGCTCTCCGTTGTTCTTCTGCCGGCCCCTCCACTAACTTCTTTTTAGCTCTTTCGCTAGTGGAGGGGCCGGGCTTCCCGTCGCTGTCGCTGTCGGCTTCTTCTTCCCTCTTCTCCTCCTCGATGTTGACGCGTCGCTTCCTCCCGCTGTAATACTGGCTCTCCGCTCCGCTCCGCATTAATATAGGCTTCTCATGACGTCACAGTCACATGTTCCCATGACGTCACAGTCACATGCTCCGGGGCCATGTGCCCTGGAACATGTGACTGTGACGTCATGAGAAGCCTATGTAGCGGCCTCACTCTCTCTCCATCTTTATCGGTTACACACCAACTCATGTCTAGGGGTTCCTGGGTTGTGAGAGTGAGATGCGCCACGGCCCATGTCCTCCCCATTGTAGTAGGGAGGTGAAGGCCACTTACTGATGTTTCCTCGGGCCGGTGTGTTCTGTGAATGCACTGAGTCTGTACTTGCAAGCTCACCAGCCTCCCCTTTGCTTCCAGTAACTGGAGTTCACACACCGGAGAAAGGTCCAACACTTGTTTATTTGACACTCCAATACGCAAAGCACAATAAACAGTTCTTTTGCAGCAAACTGGTTGGGACCTATAACCTTGCCAACGGTGGGGCGAGCAGATCGAGGCACTTCCTAAAGTTTAAGTTCTATGCCACTATACTATGACCAGCGGCGCCTAAGCCAATCCGGCTGTTACAGAACAGGAAAGATGGGGTCTCTTCCAGCAACCCCTATGAACAGCAATGGAGCCCTCTTCGATACGCTGTGGCCCCTATCAGGGGGATGTGTCCTCCCAAGAGAGTTCCCAGAGGCCCACTGTCACCGGGTTGGTGCTGCTCCGGGTCTCCAGTGGGTAACCTCTCTGGCCTCCTCACCTCAGATACGAGTCCCTCCGCTCAGGGACCCTCGGACAGTCCACCCTAGCGGGACCCAGTCGAAGGTACTGGGCCCCAGGCCTCCTCGATAGTACCTCACCCCAGGCTAAAGGTGCCTGGGATGGACGCCAACATGACTCCGGACCAGGCCATGGGCACCTGGACCAGAATCCTGGATCTCCAGCACCCAGGCCTGAGGGGCCTGGGTGCGGACCGCAACCCTCCTCCTCCGAGGACCTCCTTCTCCGCAAGACCTCGTGGTAAGGGCGTCTCCCCCTTTTATCTCCTCCCATCAACGGCCCGGCGGGTTCCCCGCCCCAGCCATACCATCTCCGGGAAGGGACAAAACAGGGAGCACTGCAGGAGATGATTCTACCTGAAGCCTGTGGGTACCCCGCCACCCACAGGCAAAGGAGAATACTACATCCTCCAATCCTCCACGAAACAAAAAGGGGTCTGAACCCTAACACAATTATACACCTGGGTCACACTATTCCCCAGGTGTATCCCATCAATTTGAGGACCCCGCTACACATTCCCCCCTGTGATTGGACGCTGGTCCCCAGCGTCAGGTGCACACCCATGCCTCCCATAAAGTGGTGACATGGAGTGAAACCCCTGAGGCAGTTCCTCTAAATTTTTCCCAAGTGCCAAGACCTGCTCAGGGAATGGGGAACATATAAAACAACTTATGTCATAAAACACTTTAAACATCTGCATAATCACAACCCCTCTCCCACACTGTCTAAGAGCCACCCACTCTCAATGGTCTTGATTGACGATTCTCCTGCAGGGGAAAGAAAAAAACAACATCCTAACATAATTTCGTGTCATTTGGGATGAGTGGGCCCGTCAGCCGAGAGACCCACTCACTCCAACAAGCAAGGTGATGTGTGTGTGAAACATTTTCAAACATTTGTTGCGCAACACTGCCACCTGGTGACAACGCCGCGGTCATGACACTCAACGAGTCTTCGTTCTTCCAGCTTTTCCCTACTCTGCCACTATTCCCAAATGTCCTTGCCTTTGGCACATGAAGAAAAGGGGAAACACAAAAAAAACACAACAGCCCCAAGTCTCCAATGAGAAAAAGAAAAGCCCAAATAAAAACAAAAGCAGGGCACAGTCCTGGGTGTCTGGGAATGGCTCTTCCAGAAAGTTCAAGTGCACAAAGGAAATAAACAGGAGTTCTTTTCTCCTATAAGTAAAACTTTGGATCCGGCAGGTACAGGGGTTTCAGGTGTTTGTCAAATGCCTCTATCGAATACTCGACATCTTCTCCTTCTCTTCTGCAAATGACTATCTTGTCAGCATGGATATGGCGCCCCAATTTCCATTCAGCTCTGCAGTCCTCAAACCTCTTAGACACTGCCGGCACACATTCCAGGTACCTGCGAGCATGAGGCACCTTCAACTTGTCCCACACAAACTCGTCATACCATCTTGCTCTCCAGACTTCCACCTCAAACAGCAAGTCCCGGGGCAGATACGGGTACTCCCACCCATATTCCCGAGCTACTTTGTGGCAAAACAGTCTCTGCAAGCGGGCCAAAGGTGGCATAGTGGCTTTCTCTCCAGTTCCAGGCAGCACAATAGCTTCCGGATGCCGAGGTGCCTTTACCAGCTCCCTGAAACTGACTTTCGGCGCTCTCAGAGAAGCGCGGGGTGTCCCCACAACCAAAGCAGGTGAGGTAACAGTAGGTGAGGACACCGGTGGAGGGGTAGGTTCCCTCGTAAGCTGCGGGTCTTCCACCCGAGGTGTGCTGTCTCCTGTGTACATAGGTGAATCCCGTACCGCACGGGAAGCAAGAAGTGGCATTCTATCCCAGCCCTTGCGGCTGAACAGTTCGTCTATCTCGCCATCATCTCCGCAGTCAGACAGCGACTCTAGGTCGGAGGTGTCATACATCTCCGCAGGCAGATATCTTCCGGTGGACACAGAATCATCCTCCCTGGGGGGCTCCACCTCCAATGGGCCCCCGACACCTCCAACCACCACCACAGTCCCAGCCCCTGGCTCACCTGACCCTTGTAGAGGACTGGGATGTCCGGGACTTCCTTCTCGACCGGCGCCATCCAGGCCAGGCAAGCAGCGGGGTGAAGCTCGACCACGTCCATAGGATGCCTGTACTAGGCCAACTTTCCTCTTCGGGGGTGGGAGCAGAGAACTTGTGGCGACCGAGGCAGCATCCTCGGATTTTTCTCTGTTGGGCAGTCCATCGCCCTGGTCAGCGCGCACGGGAACCTCGACAAAGGCCTTGATCTCCCCTTCCGGAGTAGCGGTACCCGTGAGGTGGTTGAGGCGAAGGGCCCGGGGCCTTGCTGTGGACGACTCGACCTCAAAAAGGAATTCTCTGCACTCCTCACATCGCCCGAATGGCTTCAGGGTGACCACCAGTCCCGAGCAGCCGGGACAGATCACACCGAGGGCCTCCGTGTCTCTGCAAGTGTACAGAGCCAACCGCCCTCGGGGCCTGAGTCTTATCCCCGTGTCTGTGATGGGGGCAGCAAAGGAAGTCATTCTCGTGGGGTGAGGAACCATAATCCACGGGGCACTTGAGGTCATCCCGACTATCTGCTGCTCCATCATGCACTGACCCCGCGCCGGAGTCTCCACGTGTATCCCCACACTTGGCCAGACTCCTCCCATGAGCTGTACATTTTCGCGGGCTTCCTCTTGACTCCGCCCACGAACGATGTCGCCATGGGGTGCCTCGTGGCGCAGTGCGTTAACAGTCCCCACGTGCAGTACGTCACACGGCTGGACCTCTCCCTTTTTCCGCTCCTCCGCATGGGCCTTTCCCGTGTTAGGGTCATTTCCACAACTCCAAGCAGGGACGCACTTTGGCCAGTAATATGGCCGATCTGCTCGGAACTCCTCTGGGCAGCAAAGTTCAAATGTAGACATTCTCAAGTCCATCTTTAGAACACACTCTATCCCGGACTCACGAGCCCCCACGTGTAGCGGCCTCACTCTCTCTCCATCTTTATCGGTTACACACCAACTCATGTCTAGGGGTTCCTGGGTTGTGAGAGTGAGATGCGCCACGGCCCATGTCCTCCCCATTGTAGTAGGGAGGTGAAGGCCACTTACTGATGTTTCCTCGGGCCGGTGTGTTCTGTGAATGCACTGAGTCTGTACTTGCAAGCTCACCAGCCTCCCCTTTGCTTCCAGTAACTGGAGTTCACACACCGGAGAAAGGTCCAACACTTGTTTATTTGACACTCCAATACGCAAAGCACAATAAACAGTTCTTTTGCAGCAAACTGGTTGGGACCTATAACCTTGCCAACGGTGGGGCGAGCAGATCGAGGCACTTCCTAAAGTTTAAGTTCTATGCCACTGTACTATGACCAGCGGCGCCTAAGCCAATCCGGCTGTTACAGAACAGGAAAGATGGGGTCTCTTCCAGCAACCCCTATGAACAGCAATGGAGCCCTCTTCGATACGCTGTGGCCCCTATCAGGGGGATGTGTCCTCCCAAGAGAGTTCCCAGAGGCCCACTGTCACCGGGTTGGTGCTGCTCCGGGTCTCCAGTGGGTAACCTCTCTGGCCTCCTCACCTCAGATACGAGTCCCTCCGCTCAGGGACCCTCGGACAGTCCACCCTAGCGGGACCCAGTCGAAGGTACTGGGCCCCAGGCCTCCTCGATAGTACCTCACCCCAGGCTAAAGGTGCCTGGGATGGACGCCAACATGACTCCGGACCAGGCCATGGGCACCTGGACCAGACTCCTGGATCTCCAGCACCCAGGCCTGAGGGGCCTGGGTGCGGACCGCAACCCTCCTCCTCCGAGGACCTCCTTCTCCGCAAGACCTCGTGGTAAGGGCGTCTCCCCCTTTTATCTCCTCCCATCAACGGCCCGGCGGGTTCCCCGCCCCAGCCATACCATCTCCGGGAAGGGACAAAACAGGGAGCACTGCAGGAGATGATTCTACCTGAAGCCTGTGGGTACCCCGCCACCCACAGGCAAAGGAGAATACTACATCCTCCAATCCTCCACGAAACAAAAAGGGGTCTGAACCCTAACACAATTATACACCTGGGTCACACTATTCCCCAGGTGTATCCCATCAATTTGAGGACCCCGCTACACCTATATTAATGCGGAGCGGAGCGGACAGCCAGTATTACAGCGGGAAGAAGCGACGCGTCAACATCGAGGAGGAGAAGAGGGAAGAAGAAGCCGACGGCGACGGGAAGCCCGGCCCCTCCACTAGCGAAAGAGCTACCAAGAAGTTAGTGGAGGGGCCGGCAGAAGGACAACGGAGAGCCGGACGAGACAACGGGAAGTCCGGGCCTCTGTTAGCAAGAGAGCTAAAAAGAAGTTAGTGGAGGCCCGGCGGAAGAAAGAACCGGAGAGCGCGGAGACGACACCGGAGACCCTCGAAGTCGGAAAAGACCCCCGGAAGTCGGAAGAAGACCCCCGGAAGTCGGAAGAAGACCCCCGGAGCCGTGTAATAAATTACTTTGAAAACCTGTGTAGTGTTTTTTTATTGCAATTTTTCTCCACCAGGTGAATGGGTAGGGGTACGATGTACCCCATACTCATTCACATAGGGTGGGGGGGGCCGGGATCCAGGGGCCCCCTTATTGAAGGGGGCTCCCGGATTCCGATAAGCCCCCCGCCCGCAGACCCCGACAACCAACGGCCAGGGTTGTCGGGAAGAGGCCCTGTCCTCATCAACATGGGGGCAGGGTGCTCTGGGGTGGGGGGGCCGCAGGTCGCCCCCCTGCCCCAGAGCACCAAACCCCCCCATGTTGAGGGCATGCGGCCTGGTACGGTTCAGGAGGGAGGGGGGCCACTCTCTCGTTCCCCTGCGGCCGGCCAGGTTGTGTGCTCGGATAAGGGTCTGGTTTGGATTTTGGGGGGACCCCCACGCTGTTTTTTCGGCGTAGGGGCGCCCGTTCAAATCCAGACCAGACCCAAGGGCCTGGTATGCCCCTGGAGGGGGAACCCACGCCGGTTTTTTATTTAAAATTTGGCCTGGAGTTCCCCCTCAAGAGCAGCACAGCACAAGTCGCTTGCCAAAGTCGGACCATGCAAGACTGCGGTCCGACTTTGATCCGACTTCAATGATAGTCAATGGGCTGAAGTCGGATCAAAGTCGGACCAGAGTAGTACAGGGAGCATTTTCAAAGTCGGACCGACATGTGTCGGACCAGTTAGGACGGCTCCCATAGGGAAACATTGATTTTCACACGTCATGCGACATGAGCTCCCAATGTCGGAGCGTTTGTCGCCCCAGTGTGAACCAGGCCTAAACCCATTGATTTAACAGTTTCAAAAAACAGTTACATTCCCGGCATGCCAGGAATGTAACTGTCACATTGGTTGTGCCCTCAACTTAACTGTCAAACCATCCAATGGCTGGTGTCATGACTGATCAGATCACATGTGCAGCATCATGGCAGTTGAGGATGAAACAGAAGCCAAGATGGCAGCTTCCTTGGCTGAAAACGATAGGAGGGTTTACTTCCACTTTAAAGAGGAACTTAAAGTAGAACTATAGGCAAAACTTTATTTTTTCAATTTGGATAGAGCAAGTAAGGGTTATTATATCCCCTATGTGATAAGAAAAACAAACGTGTCCACCGCCCTCATCTATACCTGGCCATCGCAGTAAGCAGCATTGGAAGGCCGAAACAAATAACAACAAAAGCCTGGGGTTTTGTCCGCATGCATTTACAAACGCATGCGTGAGCCACAGAGCCACGCCAAGGCACCCTGGAATCTGTGGTCCTACACTAAACTATGAGTGTCCCCACAATGGAGGCAGAATGCATGTGCCTCCATTGTGGGGGGGGGTCGCGGGGGGGGAAATTATAGCTGACATTTCAGTTGTTGTGCGGGGGGGGGGGGGGGGATGCTACCGCCGCGGGCCGCCAAAGACGTTGTAGCTGACATTGCACGGGGGGGGGGGTGCTAGCCCGGGACACCAACAAATCTATCTGCCCATAACAGTTGGTGAGTGGGGGAGGGGGGGTGCTAGCCCGGGACACCAACAAGTCTATCTGCCCATAACAGTTGGTGAGCGGGGGAGGGGGGTGCTAGCCCGGGACACCAACAAATCTATCTGCCCATAACAGTTGGTGAGCGGGGGGAGGGGGGTGCTAGCCCGGGACACCAACAAATCTATCTGCCCATAACAATTGGTGAGCGGGGGGAGGGGGGTGCTAGCCCGGGACACCAACAAATCTATCTGCCCATAACAGATGGTGAGCGGGGGGAGGGGGGTGATAGCCCGGGACACCAACAAATCTATCTGCCCATAACAATTGGTGAGCGGGGGGAGGGGGGTGCTAGCCCGGGACACCAACAAATCTATCTGCCCATAACAGTTGGTGAGCGGGGGGAGGGGGGTGCTAGCCCGGGACACCAACAAATCTATCTGCCCATAACAGTTGGTGAGCGGGGGGAGGGGGGTGATAGCCCGGGACACCAACAAATCTATCTGCCCATAACAGTTGGTGAGCGGGGGGAGGGGGTGATAGCCCGGGACACCAACAAATCTATCTGCCCATAACAGTTGGTGAGCGGGGGGAGGGGGTGCTAGCCCGGGACACCAACAAATCTATCTGCCCATAACAATTGGTGAGCGGGGGGAGGGGGGTGCTAGCCCGGGACACCAACAAATCTATCTGCCCATAACAGTTGGTGAGCGGGGGGGAGGGGGTGATAGCCCGGGACACCAACAAATCTATCTGCCCATAACAATTGGTGAGCGGGGGGAGGGGGTGCTAGCCCGGGACACCAACAAATCTATCTGCCCATAACAGTTGGTGAGCGGGGGGAGGGGGGTGCTAGCCCGGGACACCAACAAATCTATCTGCCCATAACAGTTGGTGAGCGGGGGGAGGGGGTGATAGCCCGGGACACCAACAAATCTATCTGCCCATAACAGTTGGTGAGCGGGGGGAGGGGGTGATAGCCCGGGACACCAACAAATCTATCTGCCCATAACAGTTGGTGAGCGGGGGGAGGGGGGTGCTAGCCCGGCACACCAACAAATCTATCTGCCCATAACAGTTGGTGAGCGGGGGGAGGGGGGTGCTAGCCCGGGACACCAACAAATCTATCTGCCCATAACAGTTGGTAAGTCAGGGGAGGGGGGTGTTAGCCCAGCACACCAACAAATCTATCTGCCCATAACAGTTGGTGAGCGGGGGGAGGGGGGGTGCTAGCCCGGCACACCAACAAATCTATCTGCCCATAACAGTTGGTGAGCGGGGGGAGGGGGTGCTAGCCCGGCACACCAACAAATCTATCTGCCCATAACAGTTGGTGAGCGGGGGGAGGGGGGTGCTAGCCCGGCACACCAACAAATCTATCTGCCCATAACAGTTGGTGAGCGGGGGAGGGGGGTGCTAGCCCGGGACGCCAACAAGTCTATCTGCCCATAACAGTTGGTAAGCAGGGGAGGGGGGTGCTAGCCCGGGACACCAACAAATCTATCTGCCCATAACAGTTGGTGAGCGGGGGAGGGGGGTGCTAGCCCGGCACACCAACAAATCTATCTGCCCATAACAGTTGGTGAGCGGGGGGATTGGGGGTGCTAGCCCGGGACACCAACAAATCTATCTGCCCATAACAGTTGGTGAGCGGGGGGAGGGGGGTGATAGCCCGGGACACCAACAAATCTATCTTCCCATAACAGTTGGTGAGCGGGGGAGGGGGGGTGCTAGCCCGGGACACCAACAAATTTATCTGCCCATAACAATTGGTGAGCGGGGGGAGGGGGTGCTAGCCCGGGACACCAACAAATCTATCTGCCCATAACAGTTGGTGAGCGGGGGGAGGGGGGTGCTAGCCCGGGACACCAACAAATCTATCTGCCCATAACAATTGGTGAGCGGGGGGAGGGGGGTGCTAGCCCGGGACACCAACAAATCTATCTGCCCATAACAGTTGGTGAGCGGGGGGAGGGGGGTGATAGCCCGGCACACCAACAAATCTATCTGCCCATAACAGTTGGTGAGCGGGGGGAGGGGGTGATAGCCCGGGACACCAACAAATCTATCTGCCCATAACAGTTGGTGAGCGGGGGGAGGGGGGTGGTAGCCCGGGACACCAACAAATCTATCTGCCCATAACAGTTGGTGAGCGGGGGGGAGGGGGGTGCTAGCCCGGCACACCAACAAATCTATCTGCCCATAACAGTTGGTGAGCGGGGGATTGGGGGTGCAAGCCCGGGACACCAACAAATCTATCTGCCCATAACAATTGGTGAGCGGGGGGAGGGGGGTGATAGCCCGGGACACCAACAAATCTATCTGCCCATAACAGTTGGTGAGCGGGGGGAGGGGGGTGCTAGCCCGGGACACCAACAAATCTATCTGCCCATAACAGTTGGTGAGCGGGGGGAGGGGGGTGCTAGCCCGGGACACCAACAAATCTATCTGCCCATAACAATTGGTGAGCGGGGGAGGGGGGTGCTAGCCCGGGACACCAACAAATCTATCTGCCCATAACAGTTGGTGAGCGGGGGGAGGGGGGTGTTAGCCCGGCACACCAACAAATCTATCTGCCCATAACAGTTGGTGAGCGGGGGGAGGGGGGTGATAGCCCGGGACACCAACAAATCTATCTGCCCATAACAGTTGGTGAGCGGGGGGAGGGGGGGTGGTAGCCCGGGACACTAACAAATCTATCTGCCCATAACAGTTGGTGAGCGGGGGGATTGGGGGTGCTAGCCCGGGACACCAACAAATCTATCTGCCCATAACAGTTGGTGAGCGGGGGATTGGGGGTGCTAGCCCGGGACACCAACAAATCTATCTGCCCATAACAATTGGTGAGCGGGGGGAGGGGGGTGCTAGCCCGGGACACCAACAAATCTATCTGCCCATAACAGTTGGTGAGCGGGGGGAGGGGGGTGATAGCCCGGCACACCAACAAATCTATCTGCCCATAACAGTTGGTGAGCGGGGGGAGGGGGGTGATAGCCCGGCACACCAACAAATCTATCTGCCCATAACAGTTGGTGAGCGGGGGGATTGGGGGTGCTAGCCCGGGACACCAACAAATCTATCTGCCCATAACAGTTGGTGAGCGGGGGAGGGGGGTGATAGCCCGGGACACCAACAAATCTATCTGCCCATAACAATTGGTGAGCGGGGGGAGGGGGTGCTAGCCCTGGACACCAACAAATCTATCTGCCCATAACAGTTGGTGAGCGGGGGGAGGGGGGTGCTAGCCCGGGACACCAAAAATCTATCTGCCCATAACAGTTGGTGAGCGGGGGAGGGGGGTGCTAGCCCGGGACACCAACAAATCTATCTGCCCATAACAGTTGGTGAGCGGGGGAGGGGGCTGCTACCGCCGGCCCTGCCGTTAAAGTTCCTTTGCGGGGTGGGGGGTTCTGACTTCTTACCTCCTTCCTCCTCCCCCTCTTCCTCAGGACCTCCTCTCTTCATTAGGGTTATGTGGGAAAATGTCCTCTCTCGCGGGTATGCGGAAAAGTGATGTCATTGCGGGAAAGTCCCGCCCAATCCATGCCAGTTGGGAGGTATGGAATCTCCTTTATACGGGGGCACAGATAACAATAAAAACTGAGGTATTCTAATGCCTCTCCTCACTGTTCAAAACTAAAAAAAAGTTTTACCTATAGTTATACTTTCACACTCTCAGCCCACATTCACACCAGTGCGATTTGGAACTGTTTAACCCCTTGCTTACTGGGCACTTAAACCCCCTTCCTGCCCAGGCCAATTTTCAGCTTTCAGCACTGTCACGCTTTGAATGACAATTGCGCGGACGTGCGACGTGGCTCCCAAACAAAATTGACGTCTTTTTTCCCCCACAAATAGAGCTTTCTTTTGGTGGTATTTGATCATCTTTGCGGTTATTTTTTAATTTTTTTTGCGCTATACACAAAAAAAGAGCGACAATTTTGAAAAAAACACAATATTTTTTACTTTTTGCTATTATAAATATCCCAATATTTTTAAAAAAATATATATATTTTTCCACAGTTTAGGCCGATACGTATTCTTCTACATATTTTTGGTAAAAAAAATCGCAAAAAGCGTTTATTGATTGGTTTGCGCAAAAGTTATAGCGTCTACAAAATAGGGCATAGTTTTATAGCATTTTTATCAATAATTTTTTTTTTTACTAGTAATGGCGGCGATCAACGATTTTTATTGTGACTGCGACATTATGGCGGACGCATCGGACACTTTTGACACCATTTTGGGACCATTGTCATTTTTACAGCGATCAGTGCTATAAAAAAATGCACTGGTTACTGTAAAAATGACACTGGCAGTGAAGGGGTTAACCACTAGGGGCGCTAAAGGGGTTAAGTGTACCTAAGGGAGTGATTCTTACTGTGGGGGGAGGGACTGACTGGGGGAGGTGACCGATGGTTGTCCCTATGTACAAGGAACACACCATCGATCTCCTCTCCATGACAGGACGTGGATCTCTGTGTTTACACACAGAGATCCATGTCCCTGTCTCTGTAAATGCCGATCGTGGGTACACGTGGCCGACATCGCGGCCACCAGGCACGCGCATCGGTACCCGCGTGACGCTGCGGACACGGAAGTTCCCCGATGCGCACTCGGGAGCACGTGTCGGGGACAAGGAAAGGGGCGGACGTCAATTGACGTCCTCCCGGCATTCTAGGTCCGCGCTGTAGCCGTCATTCGGCTATAGCGCGGACCCCTAGTGGTTAAATAGCAGTGACTAATATCGCAGTGACTTTAAAAAAGGTTCCTGCACTACTTTTGTTTGATTTCATTGCAACTTGCATAGACTTCTGCTGAAGTAACACGATTTCAAAGCCACACTGGTGTAATCGGAGGCTAATTCAACATTGACTATTTTTAATCCTTATGCTTCTAGCATTAGTAAATAGATAGAAAAATATATCATATTTACTTTTTTTTAAACATTTGTGTTTTTTTTTGTTCTTTTTTTACATTTCTTCTGTTACTTTTTGGCTTCCAGGCATCTTCAGGAGAGGAGGAGTGGTTTTCTAAGCTAAACACACCTTCCTGCATGCCTGAGCTAAGGGTAGACAGATTCCAGTAAGTAAATGCTACATGAACCATCTGTCCTTACTCAAGATGGCTGCGGCCAGAAATGCTAGGGGGGTTTTCCCAAAGTAATCTCTAAGCAAAATAAAGCCTGGAGATATGGATGGAAGGGGAGTTTGCTTTGAATATGAACCCCTTTGTTCCAGCACCTCCTGACCCTTTAAGAGGTTTCAGACGACAGGAGGTGGGGCAGGGTTTATGATCATGTGACCGCTGTGATTGGCTGTCACATGATTGGAAAGCTCCTGATCACAAGAAGCGATCGGGAGCTTTCCGTTAGCCGTCAGTAACTGTTTCGGGAGCGTGCAAGGCATGCGCTCTTGGCACAGCTGTGTCTGCTAATTGGTATGCAAATATGCAGTGCGCCAGAGGCGGCTCTAGGCTTTGTGAGGCCTTAGGCAAAACTTGACATGGGGCCCCACTCACACCCATCATGGGAAAAATAATTCAAGGGCAAGAGCCTCTTCCTCACAACCCTGGCCGGTGGTTGTGGGGGTCTGCGGGCAGGAAGCTTTTCGGAATCTGGAAGTCCCTTTTAACAAGGTGGCCCCCAGATCCCAGAAGGGTCGGGGGCCATCCGGTGATGTCACCTGCTGAACCGCCCCCTTGTGATGTCATTGACTGAGGGCATGCTGGGTCATTGACGTCACAAGGGGTGGTGTCTCCAATATTCACTGGTTGTTAGGGACGCTGGCGGCCCTGCTCCTGAGTCAGGGCTCTTAACGTTGCTTGAGCACAGCAACGTTAAGGTCCCCTCAAAACTGGGATAATGCATTGGGTAAATTAGGCGGCCGCGAGGCCCCTGTGAGTGTAAGGCCTTAGGCGACCGCCTAATTTGCCTAATTAAAGAGCCGCCTCTGCGGTGCACGGCCCACCCGCCGAGAGGCCACATATTTGCATACTGTTGGCGCCTAGGGGTTAAAAATGAATGAAACAGCGTTTTTGGTCTGTGGTTCTCGGATACAGTGTAGTACCACATTAAAATGCTATTAAACCCAAAAGCATGATATGTATGATATTGCAGGCTACCAATTCATAGATGTGAGCTCTGCATTAGTTTTCTTTTTTAGGCTTTCTTTCTTACATTTTCATTTAGTGATCCAGCTGTTTTTCAGAAAAACTCTCTTTGTGTCATCAGCAATTTGCGATAACACAATAACAACGCAGAAGATGCTCGTGATTTTGCCACGATTTTACTGTGCTTATGGTGTGTTTTTCGTAAGTCATCAAAGACCGCACCAAAAATGTAACACAGGTGTTTTATTGATGCGTTCTTGCTGCATTTTTAATGCATTTCAACGGGGAGGTGCGTTTTTTTTTTAACTGACCAAAAATGCAGCAAGCAAGATTTTTTAACACTACAATGGAAGTGCAATGGACCAGTGTGAAGACATACGTAGAATTTAAAGGGATGCATTTTTCTTTAGCTTTTCTTAGGCTAAAGGTGCCGATAATGTCCGACAATAAAGTCATTTAAATTCATGATATTAATTAAAAAATCGAATATAATACAATTATATATAAAAATATATGTATTTTTAAAAAACTGTCATTTTCGGTTTTGGTTTCAATCAAGTGCATCCTGCATTTTTGGTTTTGGGACCAAAATTTCCATTCGGTGCAACTCTAATATATAATAAAGCTGACAAAAATGGAGAAGGCAGCTGGGGAGTGTTTTTATTTTATAAGACCATTATTATTTGTCTTGGTAAACATTCTCCTTTTGGATCCCAACACAGTAACAAAATTCTGATTTGGCTTACTAAAAGTGCTGTAGATGCTGTAGGAAAATCTCTAAAGTTTTGCATGCGCTATCAGTTTGCCTCGCTAGATGTCGCTGTACGACACGTGTGCTTAGGACTTCCCACACCTGCAATACCAGATCTCCCCACCAGGTGACACCACTAAGACTATTGACACACAGACAGGTACGGAAGCCTGGTGGGGACTGAAAGCAGAGACAGCGATCCGGGTGGGACACGGAGGAAGCGATCTCATCAGACCGGGGAACCGGCAGCCTGTACTAGGATTGCAAAGATTGGAGCTGCAGCTTAGGGACTGCCGAGGGGGCAACCTACAGGACTCCAGGGGACGGAGAGCTCAGGAAAATACCTCCAGGACGATATAAACACCTCCAGGACTGAACAGGAACCAGCTGAGAACATCTGTGGACTGCTTCCCAGGAGCATTGTGATAGATGTGTGTGAGGGGAACCATAGGAGCTCACAATCATCCCACACATCCCATATATAAACATCCCATACACCCAGATATACACATAACATACACCCACACATCCCATATATACAGATCTCATATATACACATAACATACACCCACACATCTGATACACCCAGATATACACATAACATACACCCACACATCCCATATATACAGATCTCATATATACACATCTGATACACCCAGATATACACGTCTGATACACCTACACATCTGATACACCCAGATATACACATCCCATACACATCTGATACACCCATATCATACACCTACACATCTGATACACCCAGATATACACATAACATACACCCACACATCCCATATATACAGATCTCATATATACACATCTGATACACCCAGATATACACGTCTGATACACCTACACATCTGATACACCCAGATATACACATCCCATACACATCTGATACACCCATATCATACACCTACACATCTGATACACCCAGATATACACATAACATACACCCACACATCTGATACACCCAGATATACACATAACATACACCCACACATCCCATATATACAGATCTCATATATACACATCTGATACACCCAGATATACACGTCTGATACACCTACACATCTGATACACCCAGATATACACATCCCATACACATCTGATACACCCATATCATACACCTACACATCTGATACACCCAGATATACACATAACATACACCCACACATCCCATATATACAGATCTCATATATACACATCTGATACACCCAGATATACACGTCTGATACACCTACACATCTGATACACCCAGATATACACATCCCATACACATCTGATACACCCATATCATACACCTACACATCTGATACACCCAGATATACACATAACATACACCCACACATCCCATATATACAGATCTCATATATACACATCTGATACACCCAGATATACACATCCCATACACATCTGATACACCCATATCATACACCTACACATCTGATACACCCAGATATACACATAACATACACCCACACATCCCATATATACAGATCTCATATATACACATCTGATACACCCAGATATACACGTCTGATACACCTACACATCTGATACACCCAGATATACACATCCCATACACATCTGATACACCCATATCATACACCTACACATCTGATACACCCAGATATACACATAACATACACCCACACATCCCATATATACAGATCTCATATATACACATCTGATACACCCAGATATACACGTCTGATACACCTACACATCTGATACACCCAGATATACACATCCCATACACATCTGATACACCCATATCATACACCTACACATCTGATACACCCAGATATACACATCCCATACACATCTGATACACCCATATCATACACCTACACATCTGATACACCCAGATATACACATAACATACACCCACACATCCCATATATACAGATCTCATATATACACATCTGATACACCCAGATATACACGTCTGATACACCTACACATCTGATACACCCAGATATACACATCCCATACACATCTGATACACCCATATCATACACCTACACATCTGATACACCCAGATATACACATAACATACACCTACACATCTGATACACCCAGATCTACACATAACATACACCTACACATCTGATAGACCCAGATCTACACATAACATACACCTACACATCTGATACACCCAGATATACACATAACATACACCTACACATCTGATAGACCCAGATCTACACATAACATACACCTACACATCTGATAGACCCAGATCTACACATAACATACACCTACACATCTGATAGACCCAGATCTACACATAACATACACCTACACATCTGATACACCCAGATATACACATCCCATACACATCTGATACACCCATATCATACACCTACACATCTGATAGACCCAGATATACACCTAACATACACCTACACATCTGATACACCCAACATACACATCTGATTCACCCAGACATCTCATAAATACAGATCTCATACACCTACAGATCTGATACATACAGATCTCATACACCCAGACATCCCATAAATACTGTTCTGATACATACAGACCTCATACACCTACAGATCTGATACATACAGACCTCATACACATACAGATCTGATACATACAGATCTGATACATACAGACCTCATACACCTACAGATCTGATACATACAGACCTCATACACCTACAAATCTGATACATACAGATCTGATACATACAGACCTCATACACATACAGATCTGATACATACAGACCTCATACACATACAGATCTGATACATACAGATCTGATACATACAGACCTCATACACATACAGATCTGATACATACAGATCTGATACATACAGACCTCATACACCTACAGATCTGATACATACAGACCTCATACAGATCTGATACATACAGACCTCATACACATACAGACCTCATACACATACAGATCTGATACATACAGACCTCATACACATACAGACCTCATACACATACAGATCTGATACATACAGACCTCATACACATACAGATCTGATACATACAGACCTCATACACATACAGACCTCATACACATACAGACCTCATACACATACAGACCTCATACACATACAGACCTCATACACATACAGATCTGATACATACAGACCTCATACACATACAGATCTGATACACATACAGACCTCATACACATACAGACCTCATACACATACAGATCTGATACATACAGACCTCATACACATACAGACCTCATACACATACAGACCTCATACACATACAGACCTCATACACATACAGACCTCATACACATACAGACCTCATACACATACAGATCTGATACATACAGACCTCATACACCTACAGATCTGACATATAGCTGTCTCCTACACCTACAGATGTCATACAGCCAGAGATCTGATTTATAGACACATAGCTGATGATAAATGGTGTGCAGTAGGGGTCTATTGGGGGCCATAACTGCACCCTGACCCTTATACAGACCCTGCCATACTGATGAGATCTGATTGGCGGCTGTAATCAATGTGGATAATACAATCAGATGAAGACACAGAGCATTGCTGATCACTGACATCTGATATGTGAAGTGGTTGGACATAAGTGAAGCAGTTCTCTGGGTAATAGCAATGTGATGGGATGACGTCCTCCTAGACATACACTGTAGGGAGTGGGCAGTGTATTTGGTTTGATTTGAGCCTATGTTGGCATCTGATGAGTTTCTACCCCCTTCTAGTGACCGTTGCCCTGATGTAACCCATGGAGATTTCTGATGTAGGGTGGGACTCGATGATGACATATAAATTGGAGAAGAGGAGAACATGACCTCGCAGTGTGCATAGTCAGGAGCTCCAGTTAAAGGAAGTGGACACTGGGAGGAAGGTGATTGCAGCACAGAGGATGATCATCGTCTTCCAAGAAAAGTAGAAGCAGACAGTGATTGGAAAATCTCCATCTCACTGACGTCAAGCTGCTTCGTGGAATAAAACGTTTTTTTTTATATAGATTTCTGGGAGTGGAATCTGAGAATACCATTGTATAGATATTCACTTTTGTATCCTGAGGGCCAAATCTCATTCCGGTTGTTAGGTCATTGCTTGTGCTCGCCTCTGTTACTCTGCTGCATCATCTGTTCAACATCTTGCCTCCTCATTCCAGTGTATGGCTTTCATGATGATGAAAAAAAAGAAATTCAAGTTTCGGGTGGATTTTGAGTTGGATGAACTGTCTTCTGTTCCTTTTGTTAATGGGATCTTATTCTGCAAAATCCGACTTCTGGATGGTGGCAGCTTCAGTGTGGAATCGAGCAGGTGAGATGATGGAAGGATCACTAATGATTGGCTGTGTATTGAGGGCTTTGACAATAACAACCTGCTGCCAGTATATAATAATGATACTCTTCTCAGACCTAGTAAACGGTAAAGCCGACCATAGATTGTGCAATGTTCTTTCCTGCAACCACGGGTTGCAGGAAAGAAAATCGATAGATTCCCCTATTAACACAGTCTGTGCTGATGGGGGAATCCCTTCCGTGGAACTATTGTGTTTTCCGGGCGGGTGGGTGCGCTCGGGGAGCTGTTCCTACCGGGAGAACACAGTGATTGCTGCTAGCAGCTATAGCCCCTGGCAATAATCACATGCTAAAAATCTGACATGCTGGTTGTACCCAAGTTGATTGATGAATTGATTTTGGTACAATCAGCCTACCCACCCTTGCATAGATCGAATCTTGGTCGATCCTGCTGTCTCCTCAATTCCTTTTTTTTTTTTTTTTTGGGCAAACAGATGGGATTGCAATGCCACCACAATAAGCCAAGCATTTGGCTGGCAGTTGTCTGACGCTCCCATTGACCTCTTGGGTACTTGCCAAAGTTGGCAAGCCAAGTTAAATTTGCAGTGACTACAAAAAAAAACATCACGGCCATGGCATGTGTACAGCCCCCTCCGGCTATATGTTTTCTTTATGGTGAGTGGTTGGGGCAGTACAATTGTGGTTTAAATGCATATATATATATATATATATATATATATATATATATATATCCCCCTTCCCCAGCCACCTGTCCAAATAATTTATTTTTTATTTTTATTTTTAAAAATTTTGATCTTGATTTGTTAAAAGTGAATCTTTCATCCTGTGAAATACTGTTCATCTTGGAGCTATGTATAAAGCTGGCCCTACAAAAAGGGAGTGGCCAGGATTCACCCTGTGAACGGCCCCGTTGGCACCATCCTGCCTGTCATCCTTTGAATGAAAAGTTGTTGATGGAACAATGTCTATATCCAATCAGATGCAGACACTGTTCGGGTATAATCACAGGCAGCACCGCTGACTGTCAGAATAAAATAGCTCCAGTGGGAGATACGCCCATCAACACTGTTTAACAAGGATGGAGAAACAAAAAAATAATAATTGTGTGTATGGCCAGCTGAAGATCAGGGTAGTCACCTCACTGGCATTGATGTTGAACCAATGCTTTAGTATCCTGGCACTATTGTGCACCTTGTGAGTCAGACCGTGGTAACCTTGGTCAGATCGTGTTTAGCTTGATGGGAAGTTTCTTGGAAGGATTCAGTTCGCCCCAAAAGTAATGTTTCAGGAGGAGTCTGGTGGACTAGATCACTTACAGCAGGGGTGCCCAACCTTTTGAAGAGCGAGGGCCACTGAAGCGACTTGGTAACCGGTCGCGGGCCACAATGAGCGGAACCGGTGGATGACAGGTCTGTGCCATGCTGTATATGCAGAGTGGACATGGACACAGCCCATGCTACTCTATGACCCTCCAATTCAATCCGCCCAGATGAAAGGATCCACTTCTTTTTTTTTTTTTTTTTTTTGCGGATTGGATTGGAGATAAGCGGGGGTAAATGGAGGGTCCGATTGGGTCTGACCGATCATGTGAAAGGGGCCTAAGGCTGCTTTCACACTGATGTGCACGTGCACCTGTGGCTTTTCTGCAGGTTAGCGGCACTTTGCCATATCTTGCAGGTGTGGTGCACTTTCTGAAAGTGCACCAAATTTGCCGGTAATAACAGAAGTCTATGGCTCAGTGCAGGTAACTCGAAGGTGCACTGCGCTGCACCTGTGGATCAGTTTGAAAGCAGCCCAGTAACCACTGCAGAACAGATATGCCCATATATACACTGTGATTTCAGTAATAAACTTACCTTTAATAACAGTCTTCCATTCAGGTATCACCAGCTGTTGCTGTCTCAAGCAGAGTGTATTTGGTATTGCGAGTGACTAGGGATGAGCTCAGGCGTGTTCGCATTGAACACGTGCAGAGCCCGCCAAGGAAGTCGGCACCAGCGCTGAGCTAATCACAGCCAGGGAGACATTTCCCCATCTCTGCAGCCGAACATCGGGACAATGCCTCCCTGCCTGTGATTAGCGCAGCGCGGTTCCGACGGTGCCGACTTCCTTGGCGGGCTCTGCACGTGTTCAATGCGAACACGCCTGAGCTCATCCCTACATGTGACACACACTGATGCTCTGGGATGGCAAGTCAGCAACCTGCGATCTAGGCTTGCCAAACCACCATCCCAGAGCAAGAGGTCACAGGCCACATCAGAGGGCTCCGCGGGCCACATGTGGCCCCTGGGCCACTGGTTGGGCACCCCTGACTTACAGCCTATGAGGGGCTCCAGCCTGATTTCAGTGGTATAGTTCTTTGCTTTGCTCCCTTGGAGTTTTGGGTGTGCCTGTTGCATTAACGCTCATGTAAAACAGAGTATCCAATAATCCTGTAAAGCTATTTGCAGGCACACAGCCTTGGATATTCAGAGGCAAGCAGGTAATCTCGTCACTGAATTCCCTGGAAAAAAAAAAAAAAAAGTAAAGCTACCCTGTCACTAGCCGAAAGAAGGCAAGAGCATCAGAACCTTAGATGAATATGTTAAATACTTACTTACCTTTTTAATGTTGACTCTCTTGCAGTGCAGCACTATTACCACCGCTGCTACCCAACAACTCTAATGTGTCAAATTCCCGGTCTCACGTTGCTACCTCCCACCGTTATGTAGGTCAGAATAGAACAAAACCGTGATGCAGGGGTCAGCGGAGGAACCACATTGTACAGTGGGGCACACACTATCAAACACCTCTGGAAGTTTTGGCTAGCAGTAGTAACCTTGCTATTAGAGCTGCACGGTTCTGGCTAGAAGGCTTAGAATAAAGATCATGATTTTCTCAGGATTTTTGCCGTGTAACTTCTTCTTTCACATTATATAAAATGTTTTATTTATTTATTTTTTATTAATTAAAGCGTCTTTTAAAAAAAAAAAAAATTGCGTTCGAAAAACCGCTGCGCAAATACGGGGTGACATAAAATATTGCAACAACCACCATTTTATTCTCTAGGGTCTCTGCTAAAAAAAAATATATCATGTTTGGGTGTTTCAAGTAATTTTCTTGCAGAAAATAATGATTTTTACTTGTAAGCACCAAATGTCAGAAAAGGTTTAGTCTTTAAATGGTTAAACTTCCCTCATCTACACGCCCTTTGATAAAAGAGTGAAAAGATACTTTGTTTCCACTTATTCCCAGTGTTGTGATAAAACTTGTCAGGCTGCCTGGATTTTTTTTTTCCAGCTGTGAGAACTCTGCACTTGTTAGAAAGTATCGTGACATGCTGTTCTGAAGATCGGCAAGGGAAAAAGATTGCAGTTTCGATTCTGAGGCCCGGTTCACACTGGTGCGATTCGGGAACCCTGCGAATCCACTGCGGATTCCCTCATCGCACCCGAATCGCACGGCAGTTCACACTGCCATATGCGAACTGCTGGGGAGTGTCATACAATGTTAACGACACCCCCCAGTTCAGCTCGCATATCGCACTGCGAACTGACAGTTCGGACATGAATCGGATCACATAGGTGTGAACACCTATGCGATCCGATTCTGGTCCGAACAAAAAAAAAGGGTCCTGTGCGTGTTTGGACCGAATGCGGTGCGATATCCGCCATACTATTTGTATGGCTGAAATCGCATCACACAGACATCACATGTGATGTGAACAGCAGTGTGCTGCGAATCACATGCAATGTCTGGCATCGCAGCAGCGTGAACCGGGCCTTAACAAGCTCTACTTGCTCTTGCTCCTTTTGGTCATACTTGTCCTGGGGATCACAGGAGGGTACTTCGTCCTGCAATTCCGTGACCCATATTCAGACGACAGCAGGCTAAAGCCCGCTGTTGGCTGACATCACTTACCCGGTCCAGACTCTACAGGGGTGTCAAACGCAACTTTATCGAGGGCCGCATCCGCTTTATGATTGCCCTCAAAGGGCCGGTTGTATCTGTAATACTAGATGTCCAGAGTATTCCACACCCCTTACATGTCAAGAGTGCCCCCACCCTCCCTTACATCAAAGTGCACCCCCTTACCTTGCCTTGTGTTGCTGCTGGGAAGAAGCTGGGGGCGGAGCTGGGAAGCAGAAAAAGCAGGGTCTGGAGGAGGCCCAAAGGAGGGCTGGAGCTCTACTGCAGCTCTAGTAGAGGTGCGAGGGCTACATGAAATGGCCTGGAGGGCCGGATTCGGCTCACAGGCCTTGTGTTTGACATATGTGCTCTAGAGGGATCCTGACTTTAATGTTCAAGCTCTCAGCGCACTGCTGAGAGCCTGAGCCAGCCACTCCTGCCCCCTACGCAGCCTGGCGCTCCAGTGAGGAGAGAGCAGAGAACTGCTGACCGACAGTCACCTGCTCTCTGTTCACTGAAGGCTGAGAACTGAGTGATCTGTGGTCTTTGATCTCTCAATTCTCAGTCTTCGAGGTGGTGGGGGACAGATGCAGCATCAGACCAATGCTACATCCACCTAGGTGAGTATGTGTTTTTTTTGTTTTGTTTTTTTTCATATCCTGCACTTCTCTTTTAACACACTGCCTACCAGAAAGGTTTGTATTTAACATATTGATTTTCAATGTGTGTTGACTGGATACCAGTCATGAAAAAAACATAGGGACTGCCATTGGTGGCCTCTTCTTCTGAAATTACTGATTGCCTGTAGGGGTGAGCTCAGGCGTGTTCAGACATGAGTCCGAACCTGACCGAACTATCCCACTGGGAAGCTGTCAAAGCCAACAGCCAATCATAGGTGGTAGAAACATTCACCGCCGAACAGCTATAAGGGTTCTGCGATCACTTGGGGTTAGTGGGTACTTGCTGTCAGTTCTGTGGTTATTTATTCAGTTGGCTTGAGAGTGAATTATTCTATTGGACAGGACCCTGGATCTGAGTGGTGCCAAGCCAGAGAAAGTGAGGGTGGACTCCCTGGCCACCACTCCATAATGAGATGTTACCTGGCTGAAGTGTCAAGTGTTTAAAACAGGAAGTACCTCTTTAAGGAGGGTTCCTGTCTGTGAAGCACCTCTTTTAGGAGGGTTCCTGTCTGTGAAGCACCTCTTTTAGGAGGGTTCCTGTCTGTGAAGCACCTCTTTTAGGAGGGTTCCTGTCTGTGAAGCACCTCTTTAAGGAGGGTTCCTGTCTGTGAAGCACCTCTTTTAGGAGGGTTTCTGTCTGTGAAGCACCTCTTTTAGGAGGGTTCCTGTCTGTGAAGCACCTCTTTTAGGAGGGTTTCTGTCTGTGAAGCACCTCTTTTAGGAGGGTTCCTGTCTGTGAAGCACCTCTTTTAGGGAGGGTTCCTGTCTGCGAAGCACCTCTTTTAGGAGGGTTCCTGTCTGCGAAGCACCTCTTTTAGGAGGGTTCCTGTCTGTGAAGCACCTCTTTTAGGAGGGTTCCTGTCTGTGAAGCACCTCTTTTAGGAGGGTTCCTGTCTGTGAAGCACCTCTTTAAGGAGGGTTCCTGTCTGTGAAGCACCTCTTTAAGGAGGGTTCCTGTCTGTGAAGCACCTCTTTTAGGAGGGTTTCTGTCTGTGAAGCACCTCTTTTAGGAGGGTTCCTGTCTGTGAAGCACCTCTTTTAGGAGGGTTCCTGTCTGTGAAGCACCTCTTTTAGGAGGGTTCCTGTCTGTGAAGCACCTCTTTTAGGAGGGTTCCTGTCTGTGAAGCACCTCTTTTAGGAGGGTTCCTGTCTGTGAAGCACCTCTTTTAGGAGGGTTTCTGTCTGTGAAGCACCTCTTTTAGGAGGGTTTCTGTCTGTGAAGCACCTCTTTTAGGAGGGTTCCTGTCTGTGAAGCACCTCTTTTAGGAGGGTTTCTGTCTGTGAAGCACCTCTTTTAGGAGGGTTCCTGTCTGTGAAGCACCTCTTTTAGGAGGGTTCCTGTCTGTGAAGCACCTCTTTTAGGAGGGTTTCTGTCTGTGAAGCACCTCTTTTAGGAGGGTTTCTGTCTGTGAAGCACCTCTTTTAGGAGGGTTCCTGTCTGTGAAGCACCTTTTTTTGGAGGGTTCCTGTCTGTGAAGCACCTTTTTTTGGAGGGTTCCTGTCTGTGAAGCACCTTTTTTTGGAGGGTTCCTGTCTGTGAAGCACCTTTTTTTGGAGGGTTCCTGTCTGTGAAGCACCTTTTTTTGGAGGGTTCCTGTCTGTGAAGCACCTTTTTTTGGAGGGTTCCTGTCTGTGAAGCACCTTTTTTTGGAGGGTTCCTGTCTGCGAAGCACCTCCCCTTTTTAGGGAGGGTTCCTGTCTGCGAAGCACCTCCCCCTTTTTAGGGAGGGTTCCTGTCTGCGAAGCACCTCCCCCTTTTTAGGGAGGGTTCCTGTCTGCGAAGCACCTCCCCCTTTTTAGGGAGGGTTCCTGTCTGCGAAGCACCTCCCCCTTTTTAGGGAGGGTTCCTGTCTGCGAAGCACCTCCCCCTTTTTAGGGAGGGTTCCTGTCTGCGAAGCACCTCCCCCTTTTTAGGGAGGGTTCCTGTCTGCGAAGCACCTCCCCCTTTTTAGGGAGGGTTCCTGTCTGCGAAGCACCTCCCCCTTTTTAGGGAGGGTTCCTGTCTGCGAAGCACCTTCCCCTTTTTAGGGAGGGTTCCTGTCTGCGAAGCACCTTCCCCTTTTTAGGGAGGGTTCCTGTCTGCGAAGCACCTTCCCCTTTTTAGGGAGGGTTCCTGTCTGCGAAGCACCTCCCCCTTTTTGGGAGGGGTTCCTGTCTGCGAAGCACCTCCCCCTTTTTGGGAGGGGTTCCTGTCTGCGAAGCACCTCCCCCTTTTTAGGAGGGGTTCCTGTCTGCGAAGCAGAACAAACAGACACCATGGGGTTGACTTCTTGAAGTTTAGGCCTTATTCAAACGGGGAAGAGGGCTGCGGTAAATAACAGGCATCTGCTTTGTGCGGTAACGACACCCACATCTGTTGTTTACCTTACTGCCGAGCGTGGCAGTTCAGACTAGACTCTTTAACGCGTGGCGTGCTAGATTTAACCCAGCATATCAATTTCGGCCACCATTACACCTGCTGAACTTGCTGATTAAAGTCAATGGAACCACACGGCAATAGCAGTTGCGGCACTGCATTTCATTGTAACATCATAAAATCCCCATAGAGATTGAAAAACAGGCATTCAGGAGGTGGCATTCCACTGCAAATTGTTTTTCAGAGCCCACCGCAGAGAGTAAAGTGTACTCACTTAAACCAGCCAGTTACGTTTTAGTAAAAAAATCCATTGCTTTTCTTTTAATTTTTTTTTGCACATAAAATTAGTAAAGTGAACACAGTCACCTTATTTACTAACCTTCACTTTGCTAAGAATAACCTTTTACTCCTTTTAGTAAATCAGCCCCACTGTGTGGCTAGTGGTAGCCATTGTAGAGGATTCATGATAAGAGCGCCGACATACTTCCATCACTGCCCACCGGACAGGCAGAGAATAATGTTTTAAAAAAGAACAACAGCTAAAAGATTTTCTTCTGAAGATTAGATCCTGACTGTGTTGAAGGTCGGGCAGTAATAGTTGTATGTCTGAAATTTAGCTCTGCTACTTTTGTAGTTCTTATAGACATACCATACATTTTTACATTTTCCCTGAAGCTGTACACACCTGTGTTTTTTTTGAACATTTGATATATTTTTTGCATTTTACTGTGCTATGTCCTACATTTAGGTATTTAGGAGCAAGTGCATTTGACCACAGGAGGACAGATTGATGGCGAAAGTTCTACTTTAAATATAAAAACAATTGAATCCCTAGATGTCGATTTGCTATACAATATACAAATATGATCAAATATTTTTAAGGTCCATTAAAATATTAAGTTCTTAAAACATTCCACTAACCCCACATATGCAAACATATTTCCATTTGTGGGAATACTAGAAGATTTGCAGTTACCTATTTATCTTGGTGAAATGTTAGAAATAGCGATTGCACAAAGTGTGAGCAATAGACACCTGAAAATGTAAAGCCGTGCTAAACTCAGGAGTTTTTTTTTACCTTTAAAGTGATTGTAAAGGTTTTTTGTTTTTGTTTTAAATAACAAATGTCATAATTACGTGCTACTGTGCAAGGGTTTTGCACAGAGTGGCCCCGATTCTCCTTTTCTGGGGTCCCCCGGCGGCGTTCTTGGCTCCTCTTCATTGAGTGCCACCACGGAGAGAGCCGCTCTCCATTGGGACACCCATGCAGGCATGCTCCTGAGTCCTGCTGCTGCGTCCATTGACACAGACAGCAGGACTCCGCCCTGCCCCCCTGCTCCTGTGTCACTGGATTTGATTGACAGCAGCGGGAGCCAATGTCGTCTCCTGCTGTCAATCTGTCCAATAAGGACCCGAGAACGCTGCTGGTCTCGTTCTCGTTGCTGAAACGATCAGGTTGAGGTGAGGGTAAGAAAACGAGGGGATCTGGGGAACTGCTGCAGCACCAGAGGGTTTTTCACCTTGGTGTAGAATGCAATAAGGTGAAAACCATGAGACTTTACAACTCCTTTTAATGTTTTCTATGCATTAAGGTAAAAAAAACTTCTAGGTGCAGCGCCCCCCCCCCTCCCCCTTCTTATACTTACCCGAGCCTCATCTCCATCCAGCGATCTTCATGAGAGAAGTGGCTCTCCTGGGTCCCCTTCTCCTCATTGGCTCACGCAGCTGTCAATCTCAGCCAGTGAGCCAATGAGAAGAGAGTGAGGGGGAGGGTGGGGCCGAGCCATGCTCTGTGTATGAATAGACAATGTCCATTCACAGGAGCGTGGCTCGGGAGCAAGCCAGCTTGAGTGCCTCCAGCAAGAGGCTTATAATTGGGGCACTCAGCAGGGGGGAGGGGCCAGGACCACCAGTGGGGGACCCAAAAAGAGGATCCGGGCTGCTCTGTGCAAAACCATTTCATAGAGCAGAGGTAAGTATAACTTTGTTATTTTTTTAAAACGCAACCCTTATAATCACTTACATTTTTTCAAAAATTTTAAAAACATATTTCTCCTTTTTTTTTTTGACCCTGGATTGGCCCCACTGAATGCTTATCAAAACATCTTAATACCAATAAGGCTGACGGCACTTTAAGAAACCTTGGATTTCAGTAATTAGGGAGGTGATTCATGTGCCCTGGCAGTATCTAGTAGGGTTTTTTTTCTCTATTACTCACTGCTGCTTTGTAAACAAAAACATCTGAAAAATTGTCATGGATAAATCAACACATTTTTTTTTAAATGTAAAAGTTGTTTATTGAGTATTTTAAACAGCGTAAATCACTGATAAACTCTAATGTAACTTAAATTGTATGTCCAGGAATCCTAAAAATGACCTTGTTTGTCACTTTACATTTTAGATTGAACCAGGATCTGTAGTGGGTGACTTGATCTACTTGATGATTGATGTCTACTGCTGCTGACTTAAAGTGGAGTTCCACCCTAAAAAAAAAAAAAAATTCACAAAAAACCCCAGAAAAAACAAAACATTTTTACTCACCAGAAATACCGGTTCCTATGCGGATGTTCCTAATCCGCCTCTTCCTAGTCAGCGGCTGGTCTTCTTCCGCATCCTCCTCGCATTGTCTTCTGGTGAATGGGGCACGCTGCCTTCTGGGAACTGTGTATGTATCCCAGAGAGCAAGCCGCCCATTCAGAAAACACTGCGAGACTCGCGCATGCGCAGTAGGAAACGGGCAGTGAAGCCGCACTTTTTAAATAACAAACAGAGCTAAATATATTTTTTATTTGATTTTGCCAGCAGGCAGCCTCTTTTGTTTGAAAAAGAGACAGGCAATGTCTCTTCTGAAATAGAGTGAACTTACCTGCTTGTTTTGTGCATGCAAGGGTGGCTCTGTAGGATGCTGTAAGAGAAAAGGGCCACCAGGAAACAGGAAACATGGGGGTCATGGCACCAGCTTAACCAGAAACATAGGCAAGCATTAAAAGATAAAGAAGCTGCAATAATAAAATCAGCTGCTGAAAGTCTTTAAAAATACTAAGGCCCCTTTCACACATGCTGTCCAATCAGGTCCGCCTGTCCGTTTTTCAGGCAGACCTGATCGGACGCTCCATTCACCTCTATGGAGCTACAAATGTCAGTGGTGACATGTCAGCTGCTATCTGATGCGATCCTGTCTGCCAAATCCAGACGGATGGAGACCCTATTTTCCAGGTGGATCCATTTTCATCCGATCTCCCATAGAGGACAGCTGGGCTCTGACAGGTCCATCTCTGCACAGTGAGTGGAGACGGACCGGTCATCCGCCTGCTCAGTGGGGATTAAAGGATCAATCCCACACTGAGCAAGCGGAATCCATCAAAATGGGACCTATGTTGACACATTCCACATATACCTGTACCAGGTGGGGGGGGGGGGTGGCAGCACCAGTGCATATGATTGCCCTGCAGGCTGGCATTTGGAGCAGGAGCAAATCTTATCTCTCCTATAAAGCCCTCCTGCAAGGTCCACCCACATATGTGAGCGCAGCTGGGTGTTCCCTCCAAATAGAAGAAAGGCTGTGCATGCATTTCATGTTATAACACACCCACAGGCGCCAGCATGATGACGTTACCCATTGGGACTGCCATCTGCGTGATTAAAAAAAAAAAGATCTGTGCATGTGCCAAAGTTGGCATTGAATGGGACCACAACAATGGAAAAATCTGCACAGTGTCCAAATTGGCACTCAGGCGTCATTCCTGTGGGCCCATGGTGTAACACTGTAGGTTAAGCACTCAAAAAAGAGTGTGGGGGGGGGGGGTAACAGAATAAGAGTTATACTACCTCCTCGCCCCTACTAAGAGACCAAAAACTTAGTGGGGAGGGAGGGAAGGGGCCTTTACAACAGAGAGGGATTTGCCAATCTAGAACAGCCTTTCTCAACCAGGGTTTTGTGGAACTGTGGAGTTTCCCATGGGTTCCTTGGCCAGTGATCTACCTGATTTTGCTGAAATAGTTCTGATAACACCACTCAGCAGAACCATTTACCTGAAGGTGAAAAGTGGAGCTGCTCCTACTTTCTTGGGTAACTAACCACTAGGGATGAGCTCCGGCGTGTTCGCACACCAGGAAGTTGGCACGGCGCTGCGCTAATCACAGGCAGGGAGACATGTCCCGATGCATGGCTGCAGAGATCGGGACATGTCTCCCTGCCTGTGGTTAGTGCAGCGCCGTGCCGACTTCCTGGCGGGCTCTGCACATGGAGTGTGCGAACACACCGGAGCTCATCCCTACTAACCACTAACACCAGTGAATTTCTTCATTGTCTGTAAGGGTAATATTCTTCTCACTGACCACCAATGTAAGCATCATGCTTTCTGCTGACCACTAGTGCAAGGAAGCCATTCTTTTATTGACTACCAATGTGGGGTATACTGTTTGTGCTAATGTACAATGAGCTGTAGATATGATTATTTTTTATCAGGGGTTCCCTTAAAACTTAATATTATTTCAAGGGTTCCTCCATGTTTAAAAAAAAAAAAAAAGTTGAGAAAGGCACAAATAATTCTACCATCATTTCATTCTACAGGTCCTCTAATTTCAGAAAAGATATATTGTTTCTGGAATTTTAGGTAGATTTTCATGAAAAATGCAAATAATTTTAGCACGTGTGTGAAACAACAAACTGGTCTGGCTGCAAAAGGGTTAATACATTGAGCCATTGTCTTAGAAAAAGAATGCGAATCAGGAAAATTAAAGTGATGTGAGAGCTGCTAATCTGTATGGTTTGTGAGGAAATACGGGAACCAGTGAATGAGCCACGCAGCCAGGAAACTAATATATATATATACTGTCTATTAGAAGGGCAGATTAACAATGCCAACCATACATGCCCACTACAGGTTCCTTATAAACATCCTGTCTAATTTTATTTTTGTCACGTTTGTGTATGTTGTGTTTTGTGCAGTTATTAGCTCTGTTTAATGGGCAGTCCAGCCAAACATGATATTTTAGCTTGAGGAACCTGGTGGCTGTGTCAGCCTTTGGCCTCTAAGCAGCGAATTCCTTGTGCCATGATTTTCAGTTCTGTTTCTGGTCACTTTTGGGTTATGGGTGTGCCTACCCCCATTATGCAAGTTTTTACACAGAGCACAGTGCAGAACAAGACTTTTTAGATCATTAATGAGGAAAGATCATCTGCGAGGAGACCACAGGCAATACAGATGAATCCTTTGACCTCTTTTTTTTCGGGCACGCTTTCACAGTTCAGTTCCTCTTTAAAGTGGTTCTAAAGCCTTTAAATAACAAACATGTTATACTTACCTGCTCTGTGCAGTGGTTTTGCACAGAGCAGCCCCGATTCTCCTCTTCTCCGGATGCTCCTGGCCCCTCCCCCTTGACAAGTGCCCCCAATAGCAGGCCACCTTTTCTGGGGGCACTGGTACATGCTCGCTCCTGAGCCCTGCTCTATGTGTCCATAAGACATTTAGAGCTGCGGCTTGCCCCCCCCCCCTTCCGCTCTCTCCTCAATGGCTCCCGTGCTGACTCAGCCAATGAGGAGAGGGACTTCCGAGGCTCTCGTGTACATTAATGGATCAAGAGGGAGCTCAGGTGGGTATTGGGGGGCTGGGGGAGGAGCAGCACAGAAGGTTTTTTCCCTTCATGCGTAGAATGCCACAATACTTCCTAACAGGACTACATGCATTTTTTACTCTGCAAAAGTGTGAGTACCCATTTTAAAAGTTTTCTCATTAAATGCATTTTTAAGCGATAAAACACTATGTGGGGATTTTTCTTTTGTACAGTAGAAACACCAGAGCAACTAGGTCGTCCTGACTGCCAGAGAGCGACACAGTGGCTTACACTGTGAAGGTTCCATACCCCAAGAGGGGGTGTACATCCGGTGAGTGCGGGCTTTGTAGGGGCACGGAATGCAGTGACCACTCACAGAGTATAAAGTGTCATCCCCACCAAGCACCAGGCACGCATCTATAAGCATCCAGCGCGAGGGAAATTTTTTCCTGGTTTTGTGCTATTTCACCTGCCAATTATGGATTTTTTCACAGTTGTCTAAGATTTGATTTAACTTGCACCTTATATGTCTGCACCAGTTGGTTTTTACTTATTGCAGTGGATAACACTATTTATTTCTGATTGCATTGGACTTTAATGAATGCATTGACTGCATAGCTGAAACAGCAACCTATATGTATTATACACCTGGACACATTGCGCATTTGTATAAGCAGCACAGAGCACGTTTGCACCTTTTGGATTATTTATATTTAATCATATACTAGAATGATGTTATTTTTATGTTTTTTTTTATGTATTTTTTTTCACATTTTTACTATTCATATATGTTAGCATATAGAAAAGCGCCATACCTACTATTTTTCCCTCTTCATGAAAGTAATAAAGCTGATGTTGCAAGAGGATCCCCCCAGCCCCCACCCTTTATACTTACCTGAGCCCGATCTCGATTCAGCGATGTGCATGAGAGCAAGCGGCTCTCTTGGCTCTGTCCCTCCTCACTGGACAGAGTGATAGCTGCGGGAGTCATTGGCTCCCACTCCTGTCAATCAAATCCTATGATGAGGGGGCGGGAAGGTGTGGCCGAGCCCCTCAGTCTGTGTTTGCAGACAGGGCGACTTGGGAGTGAGCCCACATGAGTGCCCCCATAGAAAGTGGTTTTCTATGGGGGCGCAATCTGTGTGTGTGTGTGTGTGTGTGTGTGTGTGTGTGTGTGTGTGTGTGGTGGGGGAAGGAGCCAGGAGCGTCAGTGGGGCACCTGAGAAAAGGAGGATAAGGGCTTCCCTGTGCAAATTCAATGCATAGAGCAGGTACGTATAACATGTTTGTTATTTTAATTTTATAAAAATCGAAGCTTTAATATTACCGTACTTTAGTTTCTAGTGATATACTGTATAAGGAATTGTCTAGTATTCAACAAAAACTAAACTGGCTGGACTGATCCTTTAATTCAGCAAACCTTGCTGGATAACATTTTATTTCAGAAAAATACAAAAGGTTGCTAGGAACAAAATAATGTGATGAAATGATTGAATTTGTGTTGGGTGATTATGTGCTAGAATAAAAAAAAAAAATCAGTTATTTTTTTCTGACTCACAGGGAAGTGATGAGTCAAGGCAAAGGAAGCCCTATGCGTTCTGTGTCTGCCTCATTGTGATGACTTATGTTTATATTGATTAGTTACTAAGGGTAACCTGAACTGTCAAAACCACATCTGCAGCCAACGTGTGCACACTGTCCGGGCTGGGGGGGGAATGAGGGACAAAGTCTGCATCCCCCGAATGTCTGGTCATGACTGTATAACACAAGCAGGCTCGGTGTATACGTCAGTTAATGAAGCTGGTATAAAGCAGCATTTTTCAAATACAAAATTGTCTTTGTGGTCAGTTATGTTCCAAAAAGAAAACTGCCAACTGCAGTTTAGTGACAAAAGCTGTAGCTACCATGAGGCAATAGACACAGTGCAAACTAACGCTGGTGTCAAACCTGACAATTCCTTTCCTAAGTGCAATTATTTTCAGTATCTGGCAGATAAAACTAAACACATTAAGGCCTGGTTCACACCTATGCATTTTTTTTTTTGTGCATTTTTGAGTTTTGAAGAAACACACTACAGTAAGGTGACCAGATTTTTTTAAATGAAATCCGGGGACATCTTTTTTTTTTATTTTTTACTAGTAATGGCGGCAATCAGCGACTCTCTGCCCGTCCCCGCTGCCGCCCGCCTCCCAGCCTGTCAAGTCTTATGCCCTGTACACACAATCGGATTTTCTGATGGGATAAAATCCAATGGAATTTTCCGTCGGAATTCCGTTCAAGCTGTCTTCCATCAGTCTTGCCTACCCACTGTCAGTCCAAATTCCGACCGTCCAAAACGCGGTGACGTACAACCCTACGACGAGCGAAGAAAAATGAAGTTCAATGCTTCCGACGCATGCGTTGACTTGATTCTGAGCATGCGTGGGTTTTTTCTCCGTCGGAGTTCCACACAGACGATCGGAAAAAAAATAAAACATGTTCTATTTCTAAACACCGAGGGAAAAAAATCCTATGGGGCCCACACATGATCGGAATTTCCGATGAAAAAAGTCCACCGGACTTTTTTCATCGGAAAATCCGATCGTGTGTACAAGGCATTACTCTCAGGGCCCCCGGCTACTACTGGGTGAGGAGCGGAGGAAGATCACTCCGCCAGAGAAGGGAAGGAGATAAGGAGGCAGGCGGCTGGCCGGGACTTGAGCCAAGGCAGAAGAACATGCGAGCGGAAGCTGAAGAAATATTCCCTCCGCTCCGACCAGCACATGATCATCAGAAAGGGGCACAGATAATGGAAAAAATACACCCCCCCCTAAGCTAGTAGGAGCGGAGGTGTGTGATTCAGATTTAGTTTTTTATTCTGCCCTGACTGTCTTTGAAATTGCCCCAGCCCCTGTTCAAATCCAATCCGGGGACAGACTTGGTCCGGGGACAGTGTCCTCAATCCAGGGACTGTCCCCTGAAACCGGGGATGTCTGGTCACCCTACACTACAGTCCATTTACCATGGTTTCCTAGAAGTTTTTTTTTCTGGTTTTTGGTTCCATAGACTTTAATGGATCAAAAACGTGTATTGAAAAACACAAACTGCACCTAAAAGATGCAAACCACAACCTGCATAGGTGTGAACCAGGCCTTGGGCCTCATGCACACTGGTTTATTGTAAACGCTGTTTCCCCTGACAGGAGAAAATCAGCGTTAAAAACTCACCTAAGCTGTGTTCTTTCAAACCAGTTTAGCAGAGTTTGGCAGCATTTTGTGTTTGGGCGTTTATTTCATTGGCCAGAGTTTTCAATTACGGTATTCTGGCCATTGAAATGTAAAAATGGTGACGTGCTAGAGCTGCACAATTCTGACTAAAATGGGAATCGCGATAGATCACGATTCTCTCACGGTTCTCGCGGCGTAACATCATCTTTCACATTAAAACAAAAAAAAATTGGGCTAACTTTACTGTTTTTTTTTTTTTTATTATTCATTGAAGTGTATTTTTTCCCCAAAAATTGTGTTTGAAAGACCGCTGGGCAAATACAGTGTGACATAAAATATTGCAGTAATTGCAATTTTATTCCCTAGGGTCTCTGCTAAAATATACCGTATATACTCGAGTATAAGCCAAGTTTTTCAGCACATTTTTTTGCGGCTTATACTCGAGTCACCTTTTTTGCGCCTGATCTCCCAGACTTTCGGTACCATCCTCTGGACCCCAAACTTGGCATACATGTAGCCCCACTCTTCCTCTACACGTGTGCAAAGTTTGTTGGCCGGGGAGCACCGATTTATTTTTATTTTTTTCGAACCCGGGCACCCCTTCCATAGATTTTCATGTTAAATGGTTATTTCTCCGGTGACTTTTTTTCTGGGGGACCTACGGCCGGGGAGCACCGATTTTTCAAAGCCGGGCACCCCTTCCATAGACTCCCATGTTAAACGTCAGTCTAGGCATGGGCACAGTGAGGCATGCACATGGGCAAAGTGAGGCACAGTGAGGCATGCAGATGGACAAAGATATGGTCGGGATGGATAGATGCTTGGGGCAATGAGTTCACGGGTGACAATGATGATAATGGCCCACTGTTATGATCTCCTGGAAGCTATTCGCTATCTGTTTAAGGTGTATTCAACTGCTTAGATGAGGTCCTCCCCAAACCCCCCCTCCCCCCTGGACCTCCTTAAGTGACCCTGCTGGGATTTCTTGTTTCCATACCGGTATCTCAGTGTATTGGTGTATACTAGCCTTTCAACACCTCTCTCCTGTTCATATCAGCAGAACATCTAACCTGTGATAATCTGTATAATGCTTTCTCTGTGACTAACTGTGTTTCTGCATCGCTTGTACTGTAAAAATGTGAATAAACATTTTTATTGAGATTTGTTCAGGGGGCTTAGGCAGAAAACACCAAAAGCCAGAAAAACGTCAGTTTATGACAGGGGTCCTCAAACTATGGCCCACGGGCCACATGCAGCCCGCCGAGGACATTTATCCGGCCCGGCCACCGAGGCCTGGCCTCGGGGCAGGGCAGGGCAGTGGTGCAGGGGCGGCGCCGGTTGTAACACACAGCGGGAGACTGCTGTGTCACGGAGCTCACTGTGAAAAGTTTGGGTGCGCTGTGATAAAGGACCCGCCCTCCTCCTAGACAGTGTGATAGAGGCAGTGCTCTGTCTATCACGCGAGCTGGTCTAGGAGGAGGGCGGGACTTTTATCACAGTGCGCCCGAACCCTTCACAGTGAGCCGTGACACAGCAGGAGCAGGAGATGCCCGATGTGTGTAATGCACACACTGACTGGTGATTGTTTGGCACAGTAAGGCTGTAATCAGGGCTGCCTGCCCTGGGGCCGGTTTGAGCTAAGCCGCGGCTGTGCATGGCTGCAGCGCTCCTCTCCCTCCTCCTGTCACAGTGCTCTGTCTATCACACGAGCTGGTCTGGGAGGGGGCGGGACCTTTCTCACAGCGCGGCCAAACTTTTTACACTGAACTCCGGGACACAGCGGGAGATGCCTGCTCGTTGTAATGCAGGTACTGACTGCAGTGAGGCTGCGAATATGGGATGGTAAGGCTGCTAATATGGGCACAGTAAAACTGCTAATAAATATGAGCATGGTAAGGCTGCTAATATGGGCATGGTAAGCAGGGTTGTCCCGATACCACTTTTTTAGGACTGAGTACAAGTACCGATACTTTTTTCCAAGTACTCGCCGATACCGATTACCGATACTTTTTTTTCAATGTCATGTGACAGTTTGACAGATGGGGACTGATAGGTGGCACTGACAGGTGGCTGGCACTGATAGGCGGCACTTATGGGCACTGACTGGTGACTGGCGCTGATGGGCACTAATAGGTGGCACTGATGGCACTGATTGGTGGCACTTATGGGCACTGATAGGTGGCACATATAGATGGCACTGATAGGTGGCACTTGTGGGCACTGATAGGTGGCACTGATTGCACTGATAGGTGGCACTGATTGCTCTGATAGTGCTACCAGTGCCATCTATCAGTGCCCACACGTGCCACCTATCAGTGCCCACAAGTGCCACCTATCAGGTGGCACTGGTAGATGGCACTTGTGGGCACTGATAGGTGGCACTTGTGGGCACTGATAGGTGGCACGTGTGGGCACTGATAGATGGCACCGATAGGTGGCTGGCACTGAAATGCTGCAAAAAATGACACAGGAAAAAAAAAAAACTGCAAAAAGCTGCAAGGCCCATCTTGGTACACCCTGCACTCGGCTGCAGTAAGCAGCAGCAGACATCTTGTTACACCCAGCCCATATAGCTCGGACTGGGTGTAACAAGATGTCTGCTGCTGCTTACTGCAGCCAAGTGCAGGGTGTACCAAGATGGGCGTCGGGACGTTCAGCCGCTGACGGCGACTGAATGTGACAGCACCGGTCACCGATCCCGATGCGGCTGTGCCCTACACCCCTGCCAGCTTACCAGGTGAGGGACTCGCTCTCTGCCCGCCAAATCCGTCCACCGACTGTGCCCGCCCTCTCCAGCCAGACTCCGCCCACACTTTCCTTCCATAGACTCTGCCCGCCCCCTCTCCAGCCAGACTCCGCCCGCCCTCCCCCGCCCTCCCCAGCCACTGACTCCTCCCGCCCTCTCCAGCCACACTACACTAGAAAAAAAAAAGTATCGGGTGAAGCATCGGGAGCATTTGCGCGAGTACAAGTACTTGCGCAAATGCTCGGTATCGGTCCCGATACCGATACTAGTATCGGTATCGGGACAACCCTAATGGTAAGGCTGCTAATATGGGCATGGTAAGGCTGCTAATATGGGCATGGTAAGGCTGCTAATATGGGCATGGTAAGGCTGCTAATATGGGCACGGTAAGGCTGCTAATATGGGCACGGTAAGGCTGCTAATATGGGCACGGTAAGGCTGCTAATATGAGCACGGTAAGGCTGCTAATATGGGCACGGTAAGGCTGTTAATATGGGCACGGTAAGGCTGTTAATATGGGCACGGTAAGGCTGTTAATATGGGCACGGTAAGGCTGCGAATATGGGCACGGTAAGGCTGCGAATATGGGCACGGTAAGGCTGCGAATATGGGCACGGTAAGGCTGCGAATATGGGCACGGTAAGGCTGCGAATATGGGCACGGTAAGGCTGCGAATATGGGCACGGTAAGGCTGCGAATATGGACACGGTAAGGCTGCGAATATGGGCACGGTAAGGCTGTGTATATGGGCACGGTAAGGCTGCGTATATGGGCACGGTAAGGCTGTGTATATGGGCACAGTGAGGCTGCAATGATGAGTACAGTGAGGCTGTAATTATGGGCACAGTGAGGCTGCTCATAGTTTTTTTTTTTTTTTGTTTGTTTTTTTAAACTATAGTCTGGCCCTCTAACGGTCTGAGGGACAGCGAACTGGCCCCTGGTTTAAAAAGTTTGAGGACCCCTGGTTTAGGAGAAGCAGTGTGAAATGAGGCTTTAGTTTTAGACAGTGGTTGTCAGCCTCGTAAAACTTTAAGCAGCCCATAGAACAGGGGTCTCAAACTGGTGGCCCTCCAGCTGTTGCAAAACTACAAGTCCCATCGTGCCTCTGCCTGTGGGAGTTATCCTTGTAACTGCCAGCCTTGCAATGCTTCATGGGACTTGTAGTTTTGCAACAGCTGGAGGGCCGCCAGTTTGAGACCCCTGCCATAGAGCCTTTGTGAGGTTTTTATTGTCATCTATTTCCCAACCGGGGAGCTTTCCCCATAATTCTTGTCTGATGGGAAATCTCTCCAATGTTGAGACAACACGCACTTTAGTACTTTTTAGAGAAGGATTAGACATTTTGTCAGTGTCCATTCTTTCCTTTCCAGGTGACTACCACACCCTGTATTTCTTTCAAGGGGTATTAGAATGACAGAAAGTAAAGTAAAATCTCCCTAATGTAGTTACAGACTGGAATAGGAAGTCTTACCCAAAAATAAAAGAACATTTTTGGCTGCCCAATTAAAGAAAACCAATACTGAGGCAATATGGGGACCGCCATTTCTGACTTCCTTTTAAAAATGCTAGCTGCTTGGCTGACTTAAAAAAAAAAGGCAGTAAGGAAAGTCTTGGTAAAGTCCGAATCCCTGACTTACATAATTGTTTTAGGTTGTGATTCAGCAGGAGAACCAGATGACCAACATGAGAGGTTAGCTATGGCTTTATACAGTATTTTCTCAGTGGAAGTTTCCGTTAAAGTTCATGCTCGTCTCCAGGGGGGCTCTGGAGCTGAGTCAATATTGGCAACCTCACTATCTTCTTAGCAAGCTAGGCATCCTTATAAATTATGATAATGGACTTTTGCAGCACCAACAAATCTAATTATGGGATTTTGGCCAAATCCTACTAAGAGCATGTAGATGTTGTCACTGTGCATAGTAGTATTCCCTGTCTGTTACACAGAGAGTAGCAATAGCTAAGTATTGTGATTGGCATACCATACCAGCTTTTTATTGCTGCTCACATACCCCAGTGGGCAACACCAGAAAAGAACTTCTGCAGCCATAGATGGGATGATGACTCTCCATGCATTAAAGCAGACCAAGTGGACAAGTCACACAAATTAATAGGCCACAGGTTAGCACAGCTTACATCTTAAGTAAAAGAAGTGCCTCTTATTTGCCATCATTTCTGGAAAATGTGTCTCATTCATGCAAACTAAATGCCAAGCAAAAGAATAGAAAAAGAAAAGACGACAACTATTTTTTTTTTTATGGAAAATATGCTTAATGACATAGGTCAGTGATTTGGCATTTTGGAATCATTAGAGACTTGCATTTGATAAAACGATCACCAAGTTGAGTTTATTTTGGATGAAAGGTTGCCAGAGCATTAATTGTGTAAATATATACTATCTACCCACCTGAGGGCCATTTTGGATAGGTGTTCTGATAGTTACATTAGGGCTGGGCGATTTTTTTTTCCCCCCCAAAAAAAATCTGCGATTTTTTTTTTTTTTTTTTTTTTATAAAAAAATCGATTTACGATTCGATTTTTTTTTATTATATTAAAAGTGCAGCAACAAACAAAATTGCAAAGGCAAACCCTTTCTCTAACTGCAAAGTCAGTGTGCAGTGTGCAACAAAGATTGTTAAACATCCAAATTATTAATACTGTCTTTGGATTTGGCTAATAAAACAACAAAAAATCCTGAGGTTATTCTTAGTTGAATTGAACTGTGCCCGTGCCTCACTGTGCCCGTGCTTCACTGTGCCCAATGTCTAACTGTGCCCATGCTTCAATCACTGTACCCGTACCTGATGCAGATTTTCATGGGATACGGATTTTACTGCTACACCGGCGGCCATTCCAGTATTCAAAAGCCGCGCCGCCTCCTCGTCTGTGATAGGCGGAACACTTAATTTCCCAGCATTCAGTGTTCTGCTTATCACGGACATCCGCTCATCCTCATAACACAGACGAGGATGAGAGGATGTCGTGATAGGCTGAACACTGCCTGCTGTGAAATTGAGTGTTCCGCCTATCACAGACGACGAGGACTCGGGAGGCGCGGCTTTTGAACACTGCAATGGCCGCCGTCTGTCTGCATGACACGCTGATCAAGTAGGCAGACGGCAGCTTGCGGTTAGTTAGTGTTACATTACATCTACTCGCGGCGGCTGCGGCGAGTAGATGTAATTGGGGTAACGCCGCCCAGTGCCATTACGGATACGCCCCCTGCAGCCCTGCTACGGAAACTCTCTGAAGGAAAAAAAATAAGAAATTTAAACAAAAAAACTATTTTCTTCAATTCTGATTCGATTTGAACTCAAAACTCGATTCAAGATTAAAATCGATTTTTTTCCCAGCCCTAAGTTACATTTGGAGAATGATGCCTTTTATACAGAGCTCAGTCCATGTATAAATATGTATTGTGTTGCCGTAGTCCCATGCAGGATGGATGACCCACAAATCTCCATAGACTAGCAGTCACATCTTGGTTATGTGGCATAATCAATTCCTGTATCCCAAAGGCCAATGCTTTGTGCCTAAGCAACCAATCATCAGGTCTAAGCTGATACAAGGGATGTAGAGGTATCCTTTTTCTAATTTCACTGAGAAAGTCATATGTTGTATCAGGTGATAAGTGCTAATCTTGTTTTGTACCCGTGTCTGTAGGCACAGGCTCAGGTTAAAGTGTACCTCGACCTGCTCAGTATAAACAGCCATTGTACTGGTAAAAAGTGACATCATAGTGAACTCTGGCTAATTTGTGGATGCATCAAATATTGGCTGATGCGAATGGTTGCTTATGGGCTGGGGTTGACATGACAAGTATGTTAAAAAAAAAGCCCTTGTGTTGATTTTGCTCAGTGGTCTCTTGTCTCTTTTTATAGGGAGGTTGTCCAAGCTAACAGCGTCCATTGGAAGAAAAAGTTCTCTTTTATGTGCAAGATGAGTGCAAGTGCTGCCTCAGGGATCTTGGATCCATGTGTCTGCAGGGTGTCTGTCCGTAAGGTAAGACCGCTACTACTTTTCCTAAAACAGACCTGTACCTGCAGGCTTCAGAAAGGGACTTTTTGGGGGACACATTGCTAACCTCCAGTTAGCCTTTTCCCAGTCGTCTCCCAGAACGGCATATGAGAAATAGAAGGTCCTACCACCAAGACAGAAAGCAAGTTGCCAGGTTAAGGTTGAAAAGAAAGTCCATCTGTTATCATCATTAAAGTGGTTGTAAACCCACTTATGCAACTTTCACCTACAGGTAAGCCTAGATTAAGGCTTACCTGTAGGTGTTTGCAATGTCTCCTAAACCTACACGGTTTAGGAGATATTTTCCAAAAAAAAATGCACTGTTGTCTACGGCTCATGCGCGCCATAGACAAAGGCACTGCCGCACTGTCAATGCCTGTTTTATCAATGGATAATGCTGACTTTGATGGCTCCCACACGCATGCGCGGTGACGTCATCGCCGCTCTGGCCAATCAGAGCGCCGGAGCGGCGATACCCGGAAGTAACCTTCCGGAGCGATGTTGCATATCCCCTTTCTCTGCAGCCGGAGGGGGAGACGAGGATGGCTTCGGGGGCTTCGATCTAAAGTAAGTAATGCATAATGAGCTAGTATGATAGTCATACTAGCTCATTATGCCTTTCTCTTGCAGGTTATTCTTTTTAAAAAATATATATATTTGGGTTTACAACCACTTTAAAGTGCGTATACCCAGTGAAGTGACTGGCCTCAGGTGATACACAGAGATGTAACAAATTCTCCTACATAAGTTGTACCCGTTTATCTGCTGCTCTTTCTTCTCTACCTCCAATCCCAAAGTGCTGAATTTTAAAGCTTGAAGTTATCTGAGAGTTCAGAAAAAAGGGAGCGAAGAGCTGAAGTTATAGTCTGTGAGGAGAGTTCTGAGAGCTGATTGGAGGCAAGGGAAGCACTCCCCTCCATACAGCACACAGGGACAGACCTGAAGCTGTCAATCAGCGGGAGATCCCTCTCCTGTCACCATTCTTCTCTTGGTGTCAGGAAAACTTGTCAGTAGTTATTCATACTGATAGCAGAGGAAAGAAGCAGCAGACAGAAATGACACTTAGTGCTATTGAATTAAGACAAGTACACACTATAGAAGGATATGCTTTGTTCATATTTCATGTCTGAGATTTACATCTATTTTACTTATTGTGTTTCCTCTCTGTGGAGGAGATGCATTGCATAGAAGCAGGGTGGAGGAGGCGATGGTCCCTCATATTCTGGCCTGTTCTCCATTCTCCATTTTTTCCATTCTCACTGGAGTTTGAATGGATAGTACAATAAGTCTTCACCAAATTTGCATTCTAGGCCCTTTTTGTTTAGTTGTAAGAGGTGGTCTGGTACTTGGGGGGGAAAACACAGTCCATCATTTATTCCAAATTCAGAGGACGATGAAGGTCAGCATGAAGGGAAGAATCAAATTTCTTGCGTTGAACAACATCTCCACTATTCTTTTCTGCATTCTTACTGCCTACCCTGGTTGGAGTGAGAACCAGAAAGGAATAAAGTCGTATTGGCATACCTGTATGTTGATGGAAACCTCATTTAAAAAGACTACTTCTTACGTTTCTGAAATGTTTCCAATGTGTTTCAGGAGCTGAAAGGTGGGAAAGCTTATGCCAAGGTAAATATCTATGGACTAGCATGCATGTTTTGGTTTTATTTTCAATACCATTTATTACTTTGTGGAACATGTGCTTGAGGAAATCTCCAGGCTAAACTCGGCACGCATGAATTTTGAAAACTGCACCACATGAAACTGTGTAAAGTGTGTATGTATGTATGTATGTGTGTGTGTGTGTGTGTATATATATATATATATATATATATATATATATATATATATATATATAACGATGCTATTGTAAAACATTGCACAGAGCTCGTTATACAGTCTTCAGGCAGTATGAAGGTGGCACTAAAGTGTCAAGGTATAAATGAGCCCTTGATTTTACTTTTTCTGCTATATCAAAAATGTGTGATATTATTTACAGAATGAACATCAGCACCGACATGTCTGAAACACTTGTGATGTTTTTAAACATGTTTTTGTCATATTTATTATTATTTTTCATTTAAAATTGTTGTGTAACTGAGCAACTGTGACCTTGGTGCTAAATTGTAAATGCCACTCAAGCTGAGGAAACCAAACTCCTGCAGTCACCAGAAAGAAAGGTGCAAGCTGCCAAAGGTGCTCATCTGAAGTGATGCATGTATAAAATCAAAGAAGCACCACACTCCCATCCAGCCTGGAACTTCCGCTCATCGAACCCCCCCCCCCCCCTCCGGTGTCACATTTGGCACCTTTCAGGGGGGAGGGGGGTGCAGATACCTGTCTAAGACAGGTATTTGCACCCACTTCCGGGAGTCCTCTCTGCGGGTATTCTGCGGGTAGTGCGTCACTTCCCGCAGAATACCCGTTGTGTTCTGGGAAACACACGGCTCCCAGAACACAACAGGGACCAGTGAGAACGGCGCAGCGCGACTTGCGAATGCACCCTATTGAACCAGGCAGTGAAGCCGCAAGGCTTCACTTCCTGGTTCCCTCACCGAGGATGGCGGTGGGGGTAGCAGAGTGACGAGCAATTGCTCGTCTTCTGCTGCCGACTTCGCTGGACTCCAGGACAGGTAAGTATCCTAATATTAAAAGTCAGCAGCTGCAGTATTTGTAGCTGCTGGCTTTTAATATATTTTTTTTGGCTGACCTCCACTTTAAAGTGGTTGTAAAAGTTCAGTTTTTTTTTTTTTAAATAACAAACATGTCATACTTGCCTCCACTGTGCAGTTAGTTTTGCACAGAGTGGCCCCGATCCTCCTGTTCTGGGGTCCCATGGTGGCTCTTGCGGCTTCTCCCCGCATTAGATAACCCCCTCTGGGAAGCTCTCTCCCGAGGGGGTTACCATGCGGGCGTACTCCCGTGTCATACACTCAGCGTCCATATCCACCGAGTGTATGACTCGGCCCCGCCCCCGGCGGCCACGTCATTGGATTTGATTGACAGCAGCGGGAGCCAATGGCTGCGCTGCTCTCAATCTATCCAATGAAGAGCCGATAAGCTGTGGAGAAAGCGACGCGGGATCGTGCCCATGGAAATTCGGGGCTCAGGTAAGTAAAACGGGGGCTCGGGGGGGGGGGCGGAAACTGCAAGGTGTTTTTTCACCTTAATGCATAGGATGCATTAGGGTGAAAAAACACGAAGGTTTACAACCCCTTTTAATTATAGGGTAGTCTCTGTGGAATTGGCGGAGACTTATGAGCTGAGGCCGTTTTCAAGTCTGCACTACAGTAATGCCGCGTACACACGACCGTTTTTAATGTCATTGAAAAAAACTATGTTTTTCTCGACGTGATTCTTCTCAAGCCTGCCTTGCCTACCCACTATCATGAAAAAAAATGCTTGAGCAAAGCGCGGTGACGTACGAAATGTACGACGGCACTATAAAGGGGAAGTTCCATATTCGGATGGCGCCACCCTTTGGGCTGCTTCTGCTGATCTCGTGTTAGTAAAGTTTGGTGAGAGACGATTCGCGCTTTTCAGCCTCGTGCTCTTCAGTCCGTTACAGCGTGACGAATGTGCTATCTCCATTACGAACGCTAGTTTTACCAGAACGAGCGCTCCCGTCTTATCACTTGCTTCTGAGCATGCGCAATATTTTCACGTCGTTAAAGCCTACACATGCCCGTTTTTTATGACGAGAAAAACGACGACGTGAAAAACAACGAGAAAAATTAGAGCATGTAGCAAATTTTTAATGGCCATTTTTCACGTCATGAAAAATGCTCTGGAGCCCACACACGATCATTTTTAATGACCAAATTAAATAATTGCATTTTTCTCGTCATGAAAAATGGTCGTGTGTACGCGGCATAAGTTGGTTGGACAAAGGAGTGCAGCGCTTCTTTGATACTATAAGGGCATATTTAAAGGGGTTGTAAAGGTTCATTTTTTACTTTCTAAATATGTTCCTTTAAGCTAGTGTATTGTTGGTTCACTTACCTTTTCCTTTGATTTCTCTTCTAAATGTTTTTTTTCTTTGTCTAAATTTCTCACTTCCTGTTCCTCCTCAGTAAGCTTGTCCCCATCATCCGAGCTGTTCTGGTTGGGGGTTAGTCAGCGTCTCCCCGCAGGGATGTAGTCCCAAGGGAGGGGGCGAGCACGCTGACTACCCCCCAGCCAGAACGGCTTGGATGATGGGGGCAAGCTTACTGAGGAGGAACAGGAAGTGAGAAATTCAGACAAATAAAAAAAACATTTAGAAGGGAAATCGAAGGAAAAGGTAAGTGAACCAACAATGCACTAGCTGTCCCCTTTAATATTGGTGCAGCCCTTCCTATGAACTTTAGAGGGGATAGTATAAAATAAATGATGGACAATTATGTTGGCCTTGCATAGTAAAGTGTCAAGAATAGCTTGACATATTTGGGTTGCGTTAACAACAACGAACACTTCTCCCACTGAGGAGAGCTCCCTCTACTTCCTGTCAGTACATGAAGTGTAATCTTCCCAGCGGACACAAACTGCAGCAAAACACAGTTTTCACTAAAACAGAGAAGGGTTGGAATTTTTGTCTGGTTGTTGTTGTTATCTGTGTCTTCCTGCCCTGGTGTAGAAGGTTTCCCTTATTTCTTGTCCTACTGTCAGGGGAACAGGAAGTGGGATGACGTCTCCCCAATAGGTTCACACAGGGCAATAACAATTTCACAGAAGTGATTTCTTTTCTGGTCTATCCAAAAATAAGGGCTGGAGCTGTCTAATACATATATTAAGTATATGATCAGCCCTTGTAGTTACCTTTTGTAATGTTCATATCTCCTTGTGGTTTAAGCTCGGCTTTGCAGATCTCAACCTTGCAGAGTTTGCTGGGTCTGGCAATACAATCCGTCGATGTCTCCTAGAGGGATATGACACAAAGAATACCCGGCAGGATAATTCTATTTTAAAGGTAAGAGAGAATGGCAGACACTAGATCAGGGGTCTCAAACTGGTGGCCCTCCAGCTGTTGCAGAACTACAATTCCCATGAGGCATTGCAAGGCTAAACAGTTACAAGCATGACTCCCATAGGCAGAGGCATGATGGGACTTGTAGTTCCGCAACAGCTGGAGGGCCGCAGGTTTGAGACCCCTGCTGACTAGATACATGTATTAAACATTGTAACAGCTTGTTAACTATTCTATGTTAAAATGTAAAAGTACCCATAAAGAAAAAAAAAATTGGGCTAAGATGAGTCATTGGATGATTATAACTGCTCAGGGTGAATTTACTCAGGCCAATTTTTTTACCATCTTCAATACCATTGCCTGAAATTACACATGGCTGCCTAGTAAACCAGTAAACTAATTCTGGGAAAAAATGTATACCTTGTGGTTGTGCTTTCAAAAAGAATTTCTTTCATCAGTAATTGGATTTGCATGTCACCAATGTGAAGGCACTTGGATATCACATAAATATAAATTGACAAAGTGTTAAATTCCATTACTTCAGAGCAGGGGTATTGAATTAAAATTCACGAAGATCCGATCAGTAAAATATTCTTGGAGCAGAGGCCCGAATCACATATTTTGCCGATGACTCAGATCCTTCACATCAACCCCCTGCTCCCCACATTTATATCACAGTCCCCTTCTTACATCAGTGTCCCCAGTTTTCCTTGCACATCACAGTCCTCCCTTTACATATGTGTCCTCAGTATCCCCCTTCACATCACAGTTACTCCCCCTTTGTCACAATATCCACATCACAGTCCATCCCTTTACAGTTCCCCTATGCGTCACAGTACCCCCTCTTTATGTCACAGTTCCTCCATGTTAACATGACCCGCCCCCAGTTCATATCACTGTCATGAGCTCCCATTTATAGCAATGTGATGAGTTTTGCTTTGTAGCAGTATCCTGAGCCCCGCTTTATAACAGTGTCCTCCCCCTTCCCTTTCACAGCAGCATTTCAGTCCCACCTTACACAGGGAAAGATGGGAGCTATCCAACTCTTCTTGCTAGCAAGCTGATGATTGGTTTCTAGGACCACCTAGCATCTTGGCAACCAATGACCTGTTTGCAGCTCCTGCCCTCCTTCTAGATTTGCCGTCTCTCCTGCCCTCCATCTGCCCTGCTGCAAGGATGAAATCACGGCAGCACTGGGGAAAGAAGGAGAGGGATGTACTTTGCTGCCAAGACCGAAAGAAAGAGCAACCCAGCTCCGAAATGATAGGACCATGGCGGTCTGGATGGGACTGTCACCCGGTCTGGATCCAGACCACGATCCACCATTTAGTGCTTACTGCTTTAAAGGTTTGAGTGGTTATCCTAAAACGAAGGGATTTAGTGGAAGGGCAATTAACCACTCTCTAATTCCCATTCCCTGACCTGGGCATATTCTTTGACACCGTTATGCTGCATCAGGTTACATATAAATATTTTTACAGGTAGCAGTAATCCCTTTTGTTGCTTCAGAGAATAACTGGTTGTGTGTTCTATGCTTCTTGTAATGGTCAGTGGAATGCAAACTATTCTATTTTATCAGATACATTTTCAGCATTGATTACTTTGCTATGAAACATATGAACCCTGAATACCAAATGCTTAATCTCTGTGTACTGTAGCTGAATGCTGTTGCAATTGGCTGGGAAACATGACATTACTGGAAGGTTAATCACAGTGTATTTGAAGAGAGTGAATTATTAAATCTTCTTCTTCCTGGCTAATGCACTTAGGGCTCTGGGATGTGAACCCATCTTCTGTCGGCCTCATTTCTCACTCCCATTATATTTTATACACAGCCCAGAGGGCTCAGCTGAAAACCTGTTATTCCTAAAAGCTCTGTGCGGAGAGAGAGTACGGTGGTTTTCCATTGTCTCATCAGTGTGTTCTCATTATATTTGCTTAAAAAATAACAGGATGTAAGCCCAAGAATTTTCATGTGATAATAGCAGCAAATGTATCACAAAGTTTTATGTTTTTAGATCCAGCTTTTGTGTTTTGGTCTGACATTGTTACCTTAGCTACCTGGGCACAAGCCAATGTCCTTTGTTTTAAGCACATTTAATCAGCATACCACTTCTTGTAGAGGGCTTAAAGGGGCTTATGTGATAAGAGAGTGCAGAGTGCAGTGATGTAACTCCTAATACAAAACACATTCACCTTTCATGAGTTCAGAAGTGTCTGAACAGGGGCCAATGAAAGCTGCCATTTACTTCTCTCTTTTATTAAGAGAAACATGCATAGGAAGACATTTGTAGGCTGCTTTGATGACCTTCTGCTAAAAAAACTAGCAATTCTGTGAACCACTGACTTGGAGTATGCAATCATTTTGGCTGAAGTCGGAACACGCAAGTTGCATACTTTTCTAGATTAGTGACTTCCAAGTAGTTAATGGATTAGTAAGACACTCAGACCAGACAGCTAGCATTTTTTGAGAGGTCAGCCTAAATGTTTTCGTTTATACATCTTCCCATTATCACCACACAAAAATAATAACTTTTTTTTTATAGGCGGATGCTATCCAGTTTGCGTACTGGATTTGATATTTTTTAAACTATAGCAGTGAAATATTTTTTTTTTTAACTAGTTGCCTTCAACCCTCGTGCCACGTACACACGACCATTTTTCTCGTCTGGGGAAAAATGTAATTTTTTCTCTTTGACGAGAAAAACGCCCGTGTGTGGGCTTTCCAGCATTTTTCTCGACGAGAAAAACGGCAAGAATCACGACGAGAAAAATTAGAACATGCTCTAATTTTTCTTGTCGTGATTCACAGCATTTTTTTCCGCGCCAGTTTTTCAATAGGGAAACACATGCTGGGGAGCCTACACACGGTCGTTTTTCTCGACCAAAAAAAATAATTTTATGAAAACCGGCCGTGTGTAGGGGACCAAGCCGGTCCTCGTTTTTCATGTCGATTTTCTCAGCGGTGTTTTCACCGTCGAGAAAATCGATCGTGTGTACACGGCATCAGACTAAACAAAACAGTTGCAGGTGAGAAAACTAGCCAGCGCATTTGCTGCACGTATCAGTTTTGCAGAAAACAAAAAGAGCGGTAGAAAGCAGATTGAGCCAAAATCGTGATTATCAAAAAAGCAAAGGTCAGCAGATAAAACACCATCACTAATTCTGCCATGGTCGATTGAAGGTATGTTTCATCTAGTTGTCATCCAATTATTGATAAAGAGAGCAGAAGATTTTGGATTCAGCCAAAGCAGGCCATAAAAGGCACAATTTTATTTCCTGCAACCACGGGTTGCTGGAAAGAAAATCGCTCCATTCCCCCATTGATACAGTCAGTGTTGATGGGGAATCCCTCCTGCAGAGCTGTTGTGTTCTCCCAGCGGGGAGGGCACAGGGAGCTGTCCCTGCCGGGAGAACACAATGATTATTGCTAGTGGCAATAATCACATGCTAGAAATCTGATATGCAGATTTTTCCCAAGTTGATCAATGGATCGATTTCGGTATAATCAGCCTGCCAATAGATGGATTCGAACCATCTATGGCCGGCCTTACATTCTCAAACATATATAGTACAGTGAGGGGAAAAAAGTATTTGATCCCCTGCTGATATTGTACGTTTGCCCATTGACAAAGAAATTATCAGTCTATAATTTTAATGGTAGGTTTATTTTTAACAGTGAGAGACAGAATAACAACAAAAATATCCAGAAAAGCGCATTTCAAAAAAGTTAGAAATTCATTTGCATTTTAATGAGTGAAATAAGTATTTGATCCCCTATCAATCAGAAAGATTTCTGGCTCCCAGATGTCTTCTATACAGGTAACGACCTGAGATTAGAAGCACTCTCTAAAAGGGAGTGCTCCTAATCTCAGCTTGTTACCTGTATAAAAGACACCTGTCCACAGAAGCAATCAATCAGATTCCAATCTCTCCATCATGGCCAAGACTGTAGAGTGGTCCAAGGATGTCAGGAACAAGATTGTAGACCTACACAAGGCTGGAATGGGCTACAAGACCATCGCCAAGCAGCTTGGTGAGAGGGTGACAACAGTTGATGCGATTATTCGCAAATGGAAGAAACACAAAATACCTATCAATCTCCTTTGGTCTGGGGCTCCATGCAAGATCTCACCTTGTGGAGTTTCAATGATCATCCGAACAGTGAGGAATCAGTCAGAACTGCACGGGAGAATCTTGTCATTGATCTTAAGGCAGCTGAGATCATAGTCACCAAGAAAACAATTGGTAACACTCTATGCCATGAAGGATTGAAATCCTGCAGCGCCTGCTAGGTCCCCCTGCTCAAGAAAGCACATGTTCCTGCCTGTCTGAAGTTTGCTAATGAACATCTGAATGATTCAGAGGAGAACTGGGTGAAAGTGTTGTGGTCAGATGAGACCAAAATCAAGCTCTTTGACATCAACTCAACATATTTGGAGGAGGGGGACAGCTCCCTATGACCCCATGAATACCATCCTTACCATCAAACATGGAGGTGGAAACATTATGCTTTATGGGTATTTTTCTGCTAAGGAGACTGGACATTTTCAAAGGGACGATGAACAGGGCCATGTACCGTCAAATCTTGGGTGAAAACCTCCTTCCCTCAGCCAGGGCATTGAAAATGGGTTGTGGATGGGTAGTTCAGCATGACAATGACCTAAAACACACGACCAAGGTAACAAAGGAGTGGCTCAAGAAGAAGCACATTAAGGTCCTGGAGTGGCCTAGAGAGTCTCCAGACCTTAATCCCATAGAAAATATGTGGACGGGGCTGAAGGTTCGAGTTACCAAACGTCAGCCTCAAAACATTAATGACTTGGAGAGAATCTGCAAAGAGGAGGAGTCGGGACAAAATCCCTCCTGAGATATGTGCAAACCTGGTGGCCAACTACAAGAAACGTCTGATCTCTGCGATTGCCAAGAAGGGTTTTGCCACCAAGTACCAAGTCATGTTTTGCAAAGGCGTCAAATACTTATTTCACTCATTTAAAATGCAAATCAATTTATAACTTTTTTGAAATGCGTTTTTCTGGATATTTGTTGTTGTTGTTATTCTGTCTCTCACAGTTAAAATAAACCTACCATTAAAATTATAGACTGATCATTTGTCAGTGGGCAAACGTACAAAATCAGCAGGGGAACAAATACTTGTTTCCCTCGCTTGTAAGCAAGTGAGTGATTCATCTACTTAAAATCAAATGATCCATTTTGGTTAGGAAAGGTCTTTGTCAGCCCAGTAATAAGGTGCCCCCATCCCAATCAAAGTGGGATTTTTAAAATATATATACGGTATATTTTTTTTTATATGCAGTATGTACCCGAAAACGTAATTATTTGAAAATGTTGGCAGTTCATAGCTTTATCAGGGTACCATTGGTTTGTGCCTGTCTTTACTGCTCTAAGAAGGCAGTACATTAATAAGGATCTTCATCCTGTAAAGCAGCTACAAATACCGCTTTAAGGAGTGAACAGGGTCTTCTAGAAGATTGCACGTGTACCTCTGTATATTTAGATTATTTGTTATCTTTCTAAAGGTTGGAATCAGCATGCAACTCATGTCTGGGGACCCCTGCTTTAAAACGTAAGTTGTTTTTTTTTTTTTGCTTGTGCAAATGTATTGTTTGTGGTTATCTTTTGCTATTTCCTTTCTAGTTCATCATAATTCATCTACCTAGGGGATACTTTTTCTGAAGGGTTTATAATGTACTCTGTGCTGCTTGAGCTTTAACCCATGCCTTGTCTTCTATATGCAGCAGTTGCTTGGAAGACTCTAAAGCCTCGTACACACGATCGGATTATCCAACGGGAATTGTGTGATGACAGGCTGTTGTCGGAAAATCCGACCGTTTGTATGCCCCATCGGACAATTGTTGCTTTAAAATTGTCCGCCAACAAATGTGTGTTGTCGGATTATCCGATCGTGTGTACACAAGTTCATCGGACAAAACTCCAAGGTACAAACACGCATGCTCAGAAGCAATGCTAACCATAACACAACATTAGCAGAAGTTGCCCAAAGGGTGGCGCTAAAGAGCTGAAAAACCACGCAGTTTCGTGTTTGTTGGCCGACAATTCTTTGCCGTTTGTATGCAAAACAAGTTCACGGCCGATGCCCTTCGGACAAAAGTCCTACGCTTTGTCCGCTAAAAATCTGATCGTGTGTATGAGGCTTTAGCCTGTCAATTGCTTAAGCAGGGGTTGTGTAAAGCCCCGTACACACGATCGGATAACCTATGGATTTTCGTCCGATGGGTTTGACCATCAGAAATCCGATGAAACTGTTTTCCATCAGTCTTGGCCACACACCATCAGTCAAAAAACCGACCGTTCCAAACGCGGTGACGTAAAACACTCCGATGAGCCGAGAAAAATGAAGTTTAATGCTTCTGAGCATGCGTCGACTTGATTCTGAGCATGCGTGGGTTTTTTAACCGATGGACTTGCCCATAGACGATCGGAAATTCCCATCGGTTTTTTATCCATCGGAAAAATTTAAAACAAGTTCTATTTTTTCCATCCGATGGAAAAAAGACCGATGGGTACCATACACGATCGGTTTGTCTGATGAAAACCATCCATCGGACGGTTTTCATCAGTTAAACCGATCGTGTGTACGGGGCTTTAGAAGTGCTATAGGTATCAAGAAATATAAGTCAGTGCCTTTGTCCCATCAATTGTCGTATGGGGAGAAAAGGAGGCTTCAATGGACTATATCGACACCATATGTAAAACTGATAGACAGTTCAAGGTATAAGTATAAAAAGTTTTTTTTATTACAAAAGTATTGAGAAAAAAGTTTTTACCATGTACACATTCATAGATACATAGTTTTGTGACAATCGACAATTCATTCCATTGTGAAACAATGGGAAATCATACAGATATAGTTACATAGTATGCAGTGCTCAACATGTTTCGCGTTAATGATTCCAGGGGAATCGGCTTCTTCAGGAGCTAGATACAAATATTATTTTCAATGGATAAAAGCATGAGTTGTCACGTAACTATAAATAAAAAAGGACATGGTTAATGTAAAATCAAAAAAATGTTGATATACATAATTAATTTCATAAGTAGAAAAAATGAATAAACAAAAACATCATCTGACAACTCATGCTTTTATCCATTGAAAATAATATTTGTATCTAGCTCCTGAAGAAGCCGATTCCCCTGCAATCATTAACGCGAAACATGTTGAGCACTGCATACTATGTAACTATATCTGTATGATTTCCCATTGTTTCACAATGGTATGAATTGTCGATTGTCACAAAACTATTTATCTATGAATGTGTACATGGTAAAAACTTTTTTCTCAATACTTTTGTAATAAACTTTTTATACTTATACCTTGAACTGTCTATCAGTTTTACATATGGTGCCGATATAGTCCATTGAAGCCTCCTTAAGCAGGGGTTGGTGTAAAAGACTTCCACTGAAATAGTAAATGTACACCATGCCTGTGATTGGGGGAGATACTGCCAATGAGCTTTTGATAATATAAAAATATTCTACTGTTAGATTACCTAAATTGTACAAAATCCTAGGAGCAGCAGGGGCAAGTAGTCAACCTTCTGTAATGTTGGCATTGTGTATTTTTTCTTAACAAACTAGTAGCTTGGATAATATTTTACAAGAAGTTAGTTGCTGAATTAGGAGCATGTTAGAGTAGTTTTATGACTAGGGCCATATTTATGCTAAAATAATTTCATTTTCAGAAGCGTTGTCAGTCAGAAACTGATTTACTTCATTATTTTTATCTGCTAGAGTTACTGGATGTTCTTAATCATTTGAAAATAGGTTTGGCAGAATTTGCTGTTAAATAATATTTTTGTTAGCTGGGGTTTTAAGTATTATTTTTATTTTTATTTTTTTATTTTGTATGTGTTTTAAGATGGGAAGCATAACATTTGTTAAATTGGAACACCTAAGAATGGTAAAATGACTTATGATGAAGAATTAGAGAATTGTTAAATGGCAGCCAAGGTTGCCCTCAGTGAAAACTGCAATGCAAAGTTATCAGTAGAACCAAAGTTACAGGCAAGTCTCCTTATTGGCTGGTGGGGCTGCCTCAGGAGGTTGGAGGGGTTGGGACCAAGCTCAACCTTTAAACATATCTAAACCCTCCCTTCAGTTAGGGCTAGGGAAGCTGCTATCCTAACCCCCAAATTCATGTGCAGCTGCTATGGTGCTGCACATGTTATGGCACCATCTATTCGATGGCTTGACAGTTCGGGTAAGAGTACAAGCAACTGTGAGAGTTATCAATAACGGTATGCCTTGAATGTAAGGCCCCTTTCACACGGCGGTCCGTTCAGGTCCGCCTGCCAGTTTTTTAGGCGGACCTGAAACTGATCCTCCATGTACCCCTATGGAGGCACGGATGTCAGCGGAGACATGTCCGCTGACATCCGCTCCGCTCCGCTCCACCAAAGTGTGACGGTGGAAAACCCTATTTTTCCTTCCGTCGGCGGAGCGGATCGGATGACAACGGACTCTACGGTCCGTCGTCATCCGATTCCCCATAGGGGAGAGCGGCGCTCTGACAGGGCGGTCCCTGCACAGTGTGCGGGGACCGCCCTGTCATCCGTCGGCTCAGCGGGGATCAACGGAGCGATCCCCGCTGAGCAAGCGGAGCTTCACGGGGCGGATCTGCACGGATCCGTCCCGTGTGAAAGAGGCATAACTGTTTTGGGAAATAGTTACATAGTTGGTGAGGTTGAATGAAGAGATCAGTCCATCCAGTTCAACGTGTGTGTTTGTGTGTTTGTATTTATGTCTCTAGCACTTCTCATATCCCTATATATTGGTTATGCTAAGATGCCTATCCAAGAGTTTTTAAAATTGTTAACACTTTCCAATTACACCACTGATTGTGAAAGGAAGATCCACATTCTTACTGTTCTAACAGTAAAGAACCCCCTATGCACTGCTTCTTGTCCAATTAAATTGAGTGACTGCGTGTTCTCTTGAGTGGCCTGAGACTGAATAGTTTTCTCCCTATGCTAGAATCACCATTTAAATATTAATATAGCGCTATCATATCCCCTCTTAACCACTTACGGACTGCTCCCCGTCATTATACGGCCGCACTTTGAAGACGGATATCGTTGTTGTGGTAGCAGCTAGCTGCCATAACCCCGGTATCCTCTTCTTTAACGGGTGGTCTGCTTTCAGATGAAAGTGGTCTCTGCAGTGGATTCGTAGCAAGATCAATTTTATTGCGGCGCTCCTGTACCCTCTGGCGCTTACCGGAGCCGCCAGCAACAGAGGCGATCAGGTCCTCTTTCCTGTTAGGTATGTGAGGGGTATGTGAGGGGAAGATGGCCCCCACCCCAGCTCCATACCATTGCAGGGCGAAAGCGACGTCAAAACGTTACAAGGGATGTTTACATCCCTTGTAATAGGAATAAAAGTGACGCAATTTTTTTTTAAAAAAGAACAGTGTAAAAAGAAAAGGTAAAATAAATAAGAAAAAAAATAATAAAGCTTGCGTGCAGAAGCGAACGCATACGTGAGTAGCGCCCGCATATGAAAACAGTGTTCAAACCACACATGTGAGGTATCACCGTGATCGTTAGAGCGAGAGCAATAATTCTAGCCCTAGTACACAAAACATGCAACCTGTAGAATTTTTTAAACATCGCCTATGGAGATTTTTAGAGGGAAAATGTTTGTCGCCATTCCACGAGCGGGTGCAATTTTGAAGCGTGACATGTTGGGTATCAATCAACTCGGCTTAACATCATCTTTAACAATATATACCTTTTACTGTTGTCTTATTTTTTAATTCAAAAAAGGGTATTTTTTCCAGAAAAGTGAGCTTGTAAGACCGCTGCGCAAATACAGTGTGACAAAAAGTATTGCAACGACCGGCATTTTATTCTCTAGGGTGTTAGAAAAAAAAAAAATATATATATATATATATATATATATATATATATATTTGGGGGTTCTAAGTAATTTTCTAGCAAAAAAAAATGATTTTAACTTGTAAACAACAAGTTTGAAAAAATAGGCCCGGTGTGTTACTAAACCCAGGACCCTGCATTCACGATGTCTGGTCTCCCACAATACACAGAACATGGAAATGCAATTACTTTAGTAAATATAAACTGGTAAATACTTATTTTCATCAGCAGTCGGGTGACTTCTATCAGTGTCCAGCCAAGCACTGGTTATAGGTGTAGCACTACCCCCGTAGGAGCTGCTGGTTTGTTTTGGGTTTGCACGTTACCTCTTAAACTTCGTTGTCAGGGTAGGAAAGTCCATAGTAAATGCGATGTCCACACAAAGGTAAAACCTTCAACAGTCAGGCTTTATTCTTTTCTTTTGCAGTATAACTTGAGAGAAAGTAGAAGGTAGGAGAAGAATAGGGGAAGGTTCAGGCACGCGGTACAGAATGCACAAATTAGTTCAAAGTTCTTATCAATCCTTCACCACTCTCACCGATAGAGTGGGTATTGCTCACCCGGATAGTCCCCTCTCACATGGCCTAGCAGCCGGGATGACGCACGAACCAGTAACAAGACCGCCTCTGCCACAGACTGCTTAAGATGGAGTCGGTCTCTGCCACAGACTTTTTTTAAGAGATAGATAAATGGATAGTCCAGGAATCCTCTGCCACAGGATTTAAAGTCCCAAACTTCCAGCCGTGCAGTAAAAGAGCCTTTAAGCCGATCCGGTGAACTGCAGGGCTTTTGGTATATTGGATCCCTCCTCGACAAGGTCACCAGGCCTCACCCGAGACATCAGCACTTTGCCGGTCTCCTCCAGGGCAAGTCCTTCCTCGGTTTACTCCATCAAAACAGCTTCCTTCCTTTTGGACGGACAGCTTGAGATCCCCTCTTGGGATGTAGGCCCCATCCAGAATAGCCGGGCCTACTTGATAGCAATGCAGCCTCGGGCCAACGTGGCCCCGAGACCAGAATCACACACACATACCTCGCGCCAGGAGGGCCACGAGGCGAAGACCCCAAACAATGGCGTCTGCCCCTTAAGTATCCCCTCCCAGCAGGCACAGCGGGTGATCCGCTGCCGAGAAGGGTCACTCAATGCACCATGGTTTGCCTGCGTTCCAACAGATGCCTGAGGCGGTAACGCCATCTACAGGCAACAAGGGAAAATGCTATCAGGCAACACCACAGCCAGAACAGAGGCAAATTTATATACAAATCGACAGTCTGAGCCCAACTATTGCTCAGACACCCTTAATTTTGAAATAGCGTCCCAACCATTTGGGTAGGGCGCTACATAAGAGGAGTTTTCTGACTGTCCTATGAGACTACAAGACCCCCTAGCCCTCTGTCTGGACAATGTTTATTGGCCCTTTGCTGATTACATGCACTCTCCCAAGAAAAAACCTCTCTAGGAATACACACCAAACTGAGCATGTGCAGCCTGACTCCATAGACTCTGTGTTACCAGAAAATTAGGGGACAGTGGAAGGAGGGGAGGGTCAGAGAAGACGGGATCAAACAGCCTTTTTACACAATGCAGAGGATTAACCCCTTAGGTTCCACAGTGAGTATAACACGCATGCTTTACTGCATATACAGACTGGTTTTACTGTTGTGGGTTTAGTAACACTTCAGTTGTCTTATCCAGGAAAAATAAGCTCCTCCAGACCCTCCAGTTACACAGATGGGTTTAGTTCCACTTTAAAAAGGAAAAGTTGAGATTTTCATATAATTCCAGGTGCGTGTGTCTCTGGATCTGCTGATCAATTGGGTATTTGGCTTTCACTGAAGGTAATCTTTGCTTGGGAATTTTATTTGTATTTTTTATTATCAGTGCAATGTTGATTAAGTATGCCTACGTTTCTGATCGTACAAGTAGTGTACTAATGCTAAACCCATGTGTCAGTGTCAAGGCGATCTACTTTGCAGCAGTTATCAGAATGTTTTTTTTTTTGTTTTGTTTTTTTCAGACCACCTTCCACTGCCACTTCGATTGCGGTTTCTGGAGATTTCGACTATCTGCAGGAAGACCGTAAAGGGCGAGAGACGGTGAAACTGCATCTGGGAGTTGCTGGTAAGAAATCTAAAATGGATTTTTTTTTCTTTTATTGATACAGAGTGGACATCTTCATTAACAATATAGCATAGTACATTTCAGTGCAGATTGTATGATATAACTATTTTTATAGTAAATTTTGTATATTAATCTAGAAATGTACATACATGTATTTCATTCTCAGACCTTTCATCAAAGAGTGCTTCTGTCCCTGATGAACTGGGAGCATGTGGACATTCCAGGACCTCAAGTTATGCCAGTCAACAGTCCAAGGCATCAGGTACAAATGAAATACAGAATTCAGGAATAAGGGAACAGTCATTGTCTCTTTGACGTGTACCATTTTAGAAATATTTTACAGATAAATAAGAAATGCTCATTCTGACAAGTTGTAGGCACCACTTAAAGCGTTTGTAAGTCTATGCCAGCCCCTCTATTAGAGGCTGGCATAGCACACACTGTATGTTTTATTTAACAAACACTTTAAGGACCAAGCCTATTTCTGAGATTTGGTGTTTACAAGTTAAAAACATTTTTTTTAGCTAGAAAATTACTTAGAACCTCAAACATTTTATATTTTTTTTCCTAACACCCTAGAGAATAAAATGGCGGTCGTTGCAATACTTTTTGTCACGCTGTATTTGCTCAGCTGTCTTACAAGCGTACTTTTTTGGAAAAAAAAACAAATTTTTTAATTAAAAAATAAGGCGACAGTAAAGTTAGTCCAATTTTTTTTTATATTGTGAAAGAAGATGTTACGCCGAATAAATTGATACCCAACACATGTCACGCTTCAAAGTTGCACCCGCTCGTGGAATGGCGACAAACTTGTACCCTTAAAAATCTCCATAGGCGACGTTTAATTTTTTTTTTACAGGTTGCATGTTTTGAGTTATGGAGGAGGTTTAGGGCTAGAATTATTGCTCTCGCTCTAACGATCACAGTGATACCTCATGTGTGGTTTGAACACCATTTTCATATGCGGGCGCTACTCGCATATGTGTTGGCTTCTGCATGCAAGCTCGGCGGGATGGGGCGCGTTTAAAAAAAAATGTATTTATTTTTTCTTACATATTTTACCCTTTTTATTTATAATTTGTACACTGTTCTTTTAAAAAAAAAATTGTCACTTTTATTTCTATTACAAGGGATGTAAACATCCCTTGTAATAGAAAACAAGCATGACAGGACCTCTTAAATATGAGATCTGGGGTCAAAAAGACCTCATATTTACACTAAAATGCAATAAAAAAAAAATGTAAATGTCATTTGAAAAAAAATAAAAATGTCCCTTTAAGAGCTATGGGCGGAAGTGACGTTTTGAGGTCGCTTCCGCCCTGCAATAATATGGAGACGGGTGGGTGCCATCTTCCCCTCACTCGTCTCCATGCCAAGCCAGGGAGCAGATGCGATTGCCTCTGCCGCTGCTGGCGGCTCCGGTAAGCGGCGGAGGGCACCGGAGAGTGGCGGGGGGGCCCTCTCCCACCGCCGATTAAAAGTGATCTCGTGGCGAATCCGCCGATGAGACCACTTTTATCTAGAAGCGGACCGCCCGCTGAGAAAGAGGATACCGGGTTATGGCAGCTAGCTGCTACCATAACAACGATATCCCTCTTCAAAGTACCGACGTAAAGCGACGGCGGGCGGTCCGGAAGTGGTTAATTCTAAACACAGCTACATCCCCAGATATAAGAGGGTGTGCACACTTATGCAACCATATTATTTTATTTTTACTCTCCCCCTTTCAGTTTGTTTTTCAATTTAGTTGTACAGTTTATAAGTCACATTATAGGTGGAAAAAGTTCTAAAATGATTTATCTTTGTCTCATTTTTGACATCACAGAAACCTGACATTTTTAATAAGGGGTGTACAGTATAGGCACTTATTTTTAATGTTATACATATCTATACCTCCAAAAGGTGCCAGCCTGAAGTGATCTAGCAGGACTTTCGTCAGAAAATTAAGTTTCACTTTAAGTTCTGCTAGATTACTTCAGGCTGGCCCCCTTTGCAGGTATAGCTATGTAAAACATTAAAAATAAGTGCCTGGATGTTGGTATGGGTAAAGTTCTGCTTTAAGCAGTGTCTGGGTAATATTGCCTGGCAAGTGACAATGATCACCAACTGTATTTAGTGCGTATTTTTTTTCTTAGAAACAGGGCTCTTAGCATTATCAAGGATTGAGTGTACATACCATCTGTATGTATAATGTTAAAAGGCTTATAAGAGATACTTTTTATATTTTAATGTTTATGTCAGGGGTCTTCAAACTACGGCCCTCCAGGTGTTCAGGAACTACAATTCCCATGCCTAGTCATGTCTGTGAATGTCAGTTTTGCAATGCCTCATGGGATTTGTAGTTCGATCCCTGGTTTATGTAGTCTTGAAGGAGGAAAGCTTGGGGTTGTGCACTCTAATGCAGCATATGATCGTGTGAGTTTTTTTTTTTTTTTCTTTATGCATTCTGCAGTTATCCTCTCACCCACTGCAATAGTGATTTGCTTAGCATTGAATGCAATGGAATGTGAAGAATGACCATTCTGAGGCTGGGTATCGGAGAATTTAAAAAATCCACTTCTGGTTGCACAACTTTTTAAATCAACAGGTTTTAAGGACTTTTTTGGCTTACTTCAAAAGCAAGCCATTACCTGGCACTTGTGTATACCGTATTTTCCGGTACCATAAGATGACCCCCTTATTTTACAGATAAAATTTGGGTTTTGGGATATACTCGCCGTATAAGACGACCCCCTTCTGACTAGCCATACCTCGCCATACCTCACCATACCTCACCATGCCTCACCATACCTCACTGTGCCCCTGCATGCCTCACTGTTCTATTGCATACCTCACTGTTCACCCCGCATACCTCACTGTTCACCCCGCATACCTCACTGTTCACCCCGCATACCTCACTGTTCACCCTGCATACCTCACTGTTCACCCCGCATACCTCACTGTTCACCCCGCATACCTCACTGTTCCCCCCACATACCTCACTGTTCCCCCCCGCATACCTCACTGTTCCCCCCGCATACCTCACTGTTCCCCCCGCATACCTCACTGTTCCCCCCGCATACCTCACTGTTCCCCCCGCATACCTCACTGTTCCCCCCGCATACAGTATCACCCCGCATACAGTATCACCCCGCATACCTCACTTCCCCCCCCCCGCATACCCCCCTTCCCCCCCCCCCCCGCATACCTCACTGTGCCCCCTCGACGATCTCTTACCTTATCCCTGATGTAGAATCTCCAGTCAGACCGCGGCCGTCCATTTTTCAAAAGCCGCGCCTCCTCCTCATGCTGTTCCGTGATAGGCGGAACACTCAGCTTCCCAGGAGACACTGTGTTCAGTGTTCCGCCTATAGCAGATGCCCTCTCATCCGAGGCCGAGGATGAGAGGGCATCCGTGATAGGCAGAACACTAAACGGAGGCTCTGCTGGGAAGCTGAGTGTTCCGCCTATCACGGAACAGCATGAGGAGGAGGCGCGGCTTTTGAAAATGGACGGCCGCGGTCTGAGATTATAAGGTAAGGTCAGGTACCGGCGTATAAGACGACTCTTGAGAGGATTTTTAGGGGTTAAAAAGTCGTCTTATACGCCGGAAAATACGGTAGGAAGAATCTAAGATTTGGTGCTTCATAAGCACTTGCATTCATTCCTTTGTAGATATTATTGGGAAAAGGGCCAGAGTTAGATTACATAGCAGCCCATGCTTAATTTAGTACAGTGCCCCTCCCTCCCTGGCACTTTGATTTTTCCCTATATTAGAAATCGCGTGTTGCCTGCTTTCTAAATCAATGTACAACAAATTCTACAGGGCCATGAACAGTGGTAGGATTATCAGTTATAATGTGCTAACAAAATGCTGTGCTGTTCTAAACGTTATGCCATGCTGCTCCAGTGGCGCAATGCTACTAGTTACTTGTAGTATACAGTATTGCCAGAGGTTATGGTGCCATTTCTCAAAATCGAGTCTCGAAGACAGAGGAATTGAGGACCCGATTGTGGGTCGCCCCACCTGATTTGATTTATGATGCAGGAGGCATAGTACTTAAATACCAGATTGTGGTAGAACCTGTGCAATACAATAGGATCTTTCATCTCAGATACCTCCCCTTGTACAGTCATGTTTGTCAAGGCTTTTAATCAGGATAAACTTGTCTTGCTTTTCCTGCATTCCTAGTAACACCCTAGTTTACATACTACTTTGAATAATATGCTGACTGCAGATCTGCAAAATAAACATTCATAGACCTGTCTCTATTTAGAAGTCACAAGTTATCTACATCTCTATTTTCAAAGATTGTAGTTGCACTTATCTCTAGTGCGCTTTTACCCCTGAACCTTATCTGATACATTGTTAGGACTCGCACTATGGGGTCTATTTACAAAAAAATTTGCATAGCTATTCGTCAAGTGAAACTGTGTGCAAATTAGTCAGCATTCACTCATTAGTTTTAGGGACTTTTCACGCAGGGTATAATGTAATGTTTGTGGCTGTTGTGCAAATGGGGTAAAATTTAATTTTGTTCTATTCCAGTGAATTTTCTTTTAAGCTGGCATAGACAGATAAAAAATTCAACCGGTTCAGCAGGAACTAGAAAAATTTCGATCCATCTGTTGGCAGGCTGTTTGTATTGAAGTTGATCTTGTAGAAAAAACAACAGCAAGATTGCATATAAACTGACTATATACTGTATGAATTATACCTATCTGTGCAGCAGATGGCGATGTAGTATTACAGTGTATAGTTCATGTATTCTATGATATGAGAGGATGTACCGTCTATCTATGTTCAGTGCACTTGTTTGTGTTCTCTTCCTTGTCCAAGATGTAAAGGCATGCATTGCCAATTCTCCATGAAAGTAAAGTGTATTTCTGTATACAAGAAGCATCCAGCGCATTATTTTAATACTCGGCACAACAGATCTATCGAATTAATTCAGTACAACCAGCCTGTTGAGTTCTTTCATATGGTTCCTGCAGGCAGCACTAATCATTGTATTCTGACGGCGGGGAGACTTTCCACTGTCAGAATACAATAGCGCAGCGGGAGGGATTCTACCATCCATACTAAATGTGTTGATGGGGGAATAGAGCGATTTTTTTTTTTTTTTTCTTTTTTTTTTTCTTTCCTTCAACCTGTGGGTGAAGGAAAGAACATTGCTTAATGCAGGGCCAGCCTTAAGCTAGCCATACATGAATCGAATCTCAGCTGGTTCAGCAGGGACCGGCTGAGATTCAGTCAATGTATGGGCAGGCTGGTTGTACTGAAGTCAATCCATGGATCCATTTCAGTACAACAAGCCTGTCAGATTTCTGGAATGCGATTGTCTACAGCTGTAGCCGCTAGCAGTAATCATTGTGCCCCCCCACCCCCAGCTGACCAGGCTCCCTGCACAACAACCCTCGCTCACCCGGTGGTAGAATACAATAGCGCTGTGGGAGGCATTCAAGTGATTTATTTAAGTTGCAAGAAAGAAAATAAAATCGTCTATGGCTTGCCTTGGGCTATTTCTCTTCTGATCCAGTGCTGAGGCCCTTGGTTTAGGCTATTTTCTCTTCTGGTCAAATTTTCTTAGGCTATTTTCTATTTGGACTGAATGTTTTTTTCATGCATGTTAAAAACCTTTTGCAAGGGTGTTATTGGCAGCTTTTGCACTGCATTTTTTAAATTGTAGTAGAGAGTTTATTGTACAAGCCCTAACCGGGAGTCGGTCAGCTGCTGATTTTCCAGCATGCATGTCCGTCAGAAGCCGGCCGAATAGCCAGCTTTTGTCGGGCAGAATGTGGGCCATTTTTTTTTACATTTTTTTTTTTTAACTGGCAAATGTCTCTTGACATTTTACTCGTGTGTACGGGGCTTAAGTTTTATTCTATGGATTAGTAGTAGGGATCCACCAATATCGGTTTTTCTGAGACAATACCAATATTTCGGCCACCTCTCCTGCCGATATTATTTGACGATATTTTGTACATTTAAAAATTTTAATTATTTTTCTTTTTTTTTATCACTGTTATTGCTGTCACAAGGAATGATTCAAGACCGAACGAAGCATCGGCTTTGTTCAGGTCTTCGGCCAGCCGGCGGACAGGCCGGCTGATTGTTTGGGTCTCCCGGTGGGACAAGAGAGCCTTGGCGAGCGGCGGAAAGGGGGATCGTCCCCTCTCATGGCTTGTAATAAAAGCCGAGCGGGTGCTGAGCCGCATCGGTTGTTATTACAATAAAGCAAACCCTTTGAAGCAATATCGGTCAGATTTTTGACTGATACAGATACTTCTGAAAAAGTGAATATCGGCTGCACTGTTAATCGGTTGATCCCTAGTTGGTAGTCTGCCGTGTTACAATTGGCTTCTGAAGCAGTCAGTGCTCTTGTAGTGAAATTCAAATGCTCAAGGGGGATACAGATTGGTCAAATTTATCATGGAGTTGGGCTTTTAGGAGGGCAGTTAGTTCTCCGGTGTCTGGTTATTGCTGTTCTAGCTTCTATAACCACTTGCTGACCAAGCTTTTTATGGCACTTTCTGTTTACAAGTTTAAATCAGTATTTTTTGCTAGAAAATGAGTTAGAACCCCAATATTATCTTTGTGTGTGTGCGTGTATATGTATGTATGTATATATATGTGTGTGTGTGTGTATGTATGTATATATATATATATATATATATATATATATATATATATATATATATATATATATATAGTGGGAGATTAGCTCGTGGGGATCAACTTTTTCTGAATCACAGTCCGCAAACAGGCACTTTCTTAAAAGTCTGGCGGATGCCAGGTTTTATTTACAAGAGGTTAGCAGGTGAAAATAAACAACACAGTAAATTAAATCCTTGCCGTCCGGCGCTATACTAAACATAATAGTTTCCTCTCTATACGGTGCGGGGCTGGGCCCCGCCACCCACAAAACATGAAGCAAAGCAAACCTTTTCTTTGAATCCAAACAAACAGAGCTCCCCTCACTCAGATTCCCTTCTGAGTCTCAGGCCAGAGCCCTGGTGTGTTCTCTTCCTGGTCTTTTAACTTCCACCTGAGTGTGGACTCAGGTGGACCAGAACATCGGGACTGGAACCCAGCCTGCTACAGAGGCTGGAAAAACTGGACCGGATTCCCATTCAGTCCCTTACAAAGGACCGAATGCAAGGTGAAATGTAGCGATTGTCATGTATCTCACCTCGCATACCGTCACATATCCTCCCCCTCTGCTCAAGCCCCTGCGGCTGAGCACTTGACCCAGCCATACAGTGCACGCGAGAGAGGGCATCAGCATTATCCTGGAGTTTGCCCGGCCCGTGCTCAACCGTGAATTTCAAGGGCTGTAAAGCCAGGAACCACCTTGTCACACGGGCATTTTTCTCCCTGTTGTCACACATCCACTTCAGGGGAGCATGGTCAGTGACCAGCCTAAATGACCTCCCGAGAAGATAATACCTTTAGGGAGTATAAGGCCCATTTAATGGCGAGACACTCCTTTTCAACAATGGCATAGTTCTTTTCGTGCTTGTTCAGCTTCTGGCTCAGGTATACAACCGGGTGCTCCTCACCAGGGCATTTTTTCAGCGGGAACGCGGGGGAACGCAGTGCCGGCACCTTCTGGACTGACTGTATGTAATGTCAAGGGGTGCTGGGGTGTGCTGCAGGGTATTGATGCTCACTGCTGGAGGATCTATTCTAGCTGGAGGGGATCTATTTTTGCAGGGGGGTCTATTGTTGATGGCTGCCAGAGAGTCCATTTATGCTGGCTGTGCGGAGATCTGTTGATGCTGACGGGAGTCTATTGTTGCTGGGGGGGGGGATTTTGTTGTGGGTGGTACATTGTTAGGGGGATCTATTGTTGCTGGCTGAAAGGGGAAACCAAATTCCATACAAATTACTTAGCACAACAAAATGATATTTGGTTCCCCATTGTCTAAAAGGGGCGGTACTGGGAGGTGGGTAGGGGATGGAACCAAGGGACGTTGCTCGGGAGGTGGGTAGGGGCGGAGAAAACAAGTGACTCGGAAAAGGAGAGTTCCTGTACCTATTGTCTGAGAAAAAAAGCCCTGCTCCTCACCATTCATGTCCTGCGACAGTACAGCCCCTAGGCCCACCTCAGAGGCGTCTGTCTGTATGACAAACTCCTTTGTGAAGTCTGGGGTCACCAGCACCGGTAGTGCACAAAGGGCCTGTTTTAATTTCTGAAATGCCTTCTCGGCCTCAGGGTTCCATTTGACCATCACAGACCCTCTGCCCTTTGTCAGGTCAGTCAGAGGGACGGCAATGGTGGCAAAGTCAGGTATAAACCGTCGGTAATACCCCATAATGCCTAGGACGGCCCGAACTTGTTTCTTGTTTACGGGTTTGGGCCATTTTTGAATTGCCTTAATCTTATTGGTCTGAGGCTTGACAAGTCCCCGGCCAATAACGTAGCCAAGGTACTTGGCCTCCTCCAGGCCTATGGCACACTACTTTGGGTTAGCCGTGAGGCCTGCTTCCCTAAGGGAATCTACCACCGCCTGTACCCGGGGCAGGTGCGATTCCCAATCTGGGCTGTGGATGACCACATTGTCCAAATAAGCAGACGCATACGGGGGGATGTGGTCTCAAAGTTTTGTCCATCATTCGTTGGAATGATGCAGGGGCCCCATGGAGACCAAAAGGCATCCGCTTGTACTGAAACAAGCCCTCGGGAGTGGAAAAGGCAGTCTTCTCTTTGGCCGATTCAGATAGCGGTATTTGCCAATAGCCTTTTGTTAGGTCTAGGGTCGTAATATAGCAAGCCTGTCCCAACCTGTCCACAAGTTTGTCGACCCGGGGCATCGGGTATGCGTCGAACTTGGACACACTGTTGAGTTTCCGAAAGTCATTACAAAACCCGATAGTACCATCAGGTTTTGGGACCAGTACTATGGGGCTCGACCACTCACTGTGGGACTCTTCTATCACATCCAACATGTTTTTAATTTCTTTCGCGACTGCCTCACGCCTGGCCTCTGGGATTCTATACGGCTTCACATTTACCCGAACCCCTGGTTCCGTCACTATGTCATGTTGGATCATGTTGGTCAGTCCCGGTAAGGGGGAGAAAAAGTCTCTATTTTTATGCACAAACGCCCTAAGGTCACTTTGTTGTGCCATGGACAGGGTATCCGTGATGGGAACGTCAGGCGTCACGGGTACCCGGTCGGTTGGAGGCGGGGACGTGGCCAGTAAAGTGTCTCAGTCCAGGTTTTTAAGAGATTCACATGGTAAATTTGGTATGGTTTCCTTTTCCCTGGCTGGTAGACTTTGTAGTTTACCTCCCCCAGCCGTTCGTCAACCTCAAAGGGACCCTGCCACTTGGCTAAAAACGTACTTTCCACCGTGGGAACCAATACCAACACTCTGTCCCCAGGGCTGAAAGTACGGACCCTGGCACTTTGGTCATAGACCCTCCTTTGGGCCTCCTGGGCTCACTCCATATGTTCTCGCACCAGGGGTAGGACAGCTGCGATTCGATCCTGCATCAAGGAGACATGCTCTATGATGCTTTTGTATGGGGTTGCCTCACCTTCCCACGTTTCTTTGGCAACATCTAGCAGCCCCCTGGGATGCCTATCATACAAGAGTTCAAAGGGGGAGTAGCCTGTGGACGCCTGCGGAACCTCACGTATTGCAAACATTAGATATGGCAGTAAAAAATCCCAGTTTCTCCCATCTTTGTCGACCACCTTTTTCAGCATACTTTTCAAAGTTTTATTAAATCTTTCGACCAGACCATCCATTTGGGGGTGGTAGACAGAGGTACGGAGATGGGAGATTTCGTATAACTTACAAAGCTCCTTGGTAACCTTGGACATAAAGGGGGTGCCCTGATCGGTTAAGATCTCTTTTGGGATCCCCACTCGACTAAAGACATGGACCAATTCCTTGGTGATAGCCTTAGCAGAGGTGTTGCGCAAGGGTTATGGCCCAGGATAGCGAGTCGCATAGTCCAGGATCACCAGAATATGCTGGTGACTGCGGGCAGATTTCACAACCGGCCCCACCAGGTCCATGCCAATCCTCTTAAAGGGGACCTCGATTATTGGCAGAGGAACAAGGGGGCTGCGAAAATGGGTCGATGGTGCAGAGATTTGGCACTCGGGGCACGATGCGCAGTACTCCTTGACATCTGCATGCAACCCGGGCCAGAAAAATCTCTGGGCGATTCTCTCTCTGTTTTTTTCAACACCGAGGTGCCCCCCCATTACATGACCATGGGCCAGGTCTAGCACCACCCTGCGGAAGAGTTTGGGAACTAGTAGCTGTTCTACCTCGTCCCCTCCATGTTTTATCACTCGAGACAATAAATTGTTTTTAATTGCCATGTAGGGGAAAGACACCACCCAATTAGGATCCACCGGTTCCCCATCCAACATCTTAACATTTTCCCTGGCTCTCATGAGGGTGGCTTCTCGCAGTTGCTCGGTACAGAAATCCTCTCTCCTGACTTCTAAATCGGGTACCACATTTTGGCTACTCTCAATGTCAGAGTCAGAGGGGTTCTCCTGTTCGTTACCCTCAGGCTGGGAGCTAACGTCCAGGTCCTCCGGCTCCCCAGCCATGACAGGGAAAGGAAGAGGTTCTCCGGCTTACTTGATCCCACCAACAGCATCCCCTTCCGTTTTGGCAAAAAGGGTCTGGTGAGAGTTCCCGTGCTTCCCCAGCAGGGGTAGTTTTATCTACCAGCCTCCCTTTGCTCTCCCATAAAATCTCTTCCCACTAAAGCTTCGTGAAGCAGTGAAGGTTCCACCCCCACTGAATGTGTTACACTGCCCCAGGGGGTATCAACCTCAACCACTGCTGTCTGGTAGTCTTGAATGTCCCCATGGATGCAAATTACCCCAATAGTACTGGGGTGTAGTTTTGTGGGGTTCACACAATCACTCCTGACTAGGGTTACCACACTACCAGAGTCTAGCAGGGTTGTCATTGGCTTTCCATCCACTGAAATAACACACATCTGTTTTTCAATGCGACTCTGACATGATGCAGTACATGCGACCTGTGCAAACAAAGAAATGCGTCTTTTCATATAAGCATAATCGCATAGGTTCATCATTTATAGGACAGTTCGCAGCAATATGCCCTAATGCATGGCAACGAAAACATCTTGTATGCTCAACCCCCAGTCCTTTCAACGGTCCCAAAGACCTTCCTGTCTGCTTTGGCCAGTTTTCAGGTCTAGAAACCACAGTCTCATCAGTTGGAACAACAGTCTTATCAAATCTCCCCAAGCTCTTGGACCCCGGAACAGTCTTGGCAGAACCGCCGGGAGATCTTGCACCCCTAGACACACCGAAGTGGGGCGTAGATGGATTCACCAAGTCCTCAGTAGCACTGTACCTCTCCACTAGGTCGACCAGTTGGGCTGCAGTTTTGGGGTCGCCCTGTCCGACTCACTTCCTCAGAGCAGCTGGGAGCGCACGCAGTCCATTACCACACGCTCCACGATCTGCGGGCCTGTCAAGGTCTCTGGCTGCAACCACTTCTTGGTGAGGTGGACCAGGTCAAACATTTGAAAACGGGGTGGCTTGTTGCTGGAGAAGGACCACTGATGCACCCGCTGGGCCCGGATTGCTATGGTGACACCCAAGCGTGCGAGTATCTCTGTTTTTAGAGTCTCATAGTCCTGGGCCTTATCGGGTTCTAGGTCAAAATAGGCCTTTTGGGGTTAGAAATGGGGCCAAGAGACCCGCCTACTGCTCTTTTAGCCATCCTTCGCAGTCAGCAACTCTCTCAAAAGTCGCAAGGTATGCCTCAACATCATCAGCAGATGTCATTTTTTGTAGGTGGTACGTACCATCTTTACTTCCACTGGCGCAGGAGGTGCAGACTCCTTTTTCAGTTCTAGCAGAGCCTCTGCGAACTGCCGGTTCATCTCCTGCTGGGCCGCCTGTTGAACTGCAGCGGCGTCCTGTTGTGCTGCGACTTGGCGGGGCATCTCCTGCTGGGCCACCTGTTGTGTTGCAGTTGCCTCTACGATTCGCCTGCTCATCTCCTGCTGAGCCTCCCGTTGTGCTGCAGCGGCTTCTGCGACTTGGCGGTTGGTTTCCCGCTGAGCTGCATTGGCCTGTAGCAGGGCCTTTAACATTTCCTCCATCTTCAGAAAGTGCCTGCTGAATCCACCATGTGTGGGAGATTAGCTCGTGGGGATCAACTTTTTCTGAATCGCAGTCCGCAAACAGGCACTTTCTTAAAAGTCTGGCGGATGCCAGGTTTTATTTACAAGAGGTTTGCAGGTAAAAATAAACAAAACAGTAAATCCTTGCCGTCCGGCGCTAAACTAAACAATAGTTTCCTCTCTATACGGTGCGGGGCTGGTCCCCGCCACCCACAAAACATGAAGCAAAGCAAACCTTTTCTTTGAATCCAAACAAACAGCGCTCCCCTCACTCAGATTTCCCTATATATATCTACAATATATATATATATATATATATATATATATATATATAATATATATATATAATATATATATATACTCACACACTATCTCACAAAAGTGAATACACTCCTTACATTTTTATAAATATTTTCTTAAACCTTTTATGTGACAACACTGAAAAAATTACACTTTGCTACAAAGTAGTGAGTGTACAGCTTGTATAGCAGTATAAATTTGCTGTCCCCTGAAAATAACTCAACACACAGCCATTAATGTGTAAACCGCTGGCAACAAAAGTGAGTACACCCCTAAGAGCCGGTTCACACAGGGGCGACTTGGGATCTGACTTCAAGTCGCGCGGTTAAGAAAGTCATTGTAAGTGAATGGAGCCGTCTTAATGTACACTACTGAAGTCGCTCCGACTTCAGATAAGGTTCCTGTACTACTTCAATCCGACTACTAGGCGACTTGTACCCATTGATTTCAATGGAAGTCGTCTCCAAGTCGGATCCCCTGTCTTAACTGAAGCAACAATACAGGAAGAGAAAATTGTTTTCCAGGCAAACCTCTCCCTCCCACAGAGCTGATTGTTGTTAGATTGCCCACTGGAAAGCCTCCTGTCCTGGAGGCGACTTGAAGTCGCCTTGTAAGTTGCCCCAAGTCGCGCTCAGGTCGTGTTCAGGTCGCCTCGGCCAGAGTCGTGTCACCCCTGTGTGAACCGGCTCTAAGGGTATACATTTTCACTGTTATACAAGCTGTACACTCACTACTTTACATTGTAGCAAAGTGTAATTTCTTCAGCGTTGTCACATGAAAGATATATTTACAAAAGTGTGAGGGGTGTACTCACTTTTGTGAGATTCTGTGTGTGTGTGTATACATATACATATACACATATACACACACACACACACACGTCTTTTTTTGAGGGGGAACTTGGGGGAACTCAGTTCCACCACCTCTGGCTCAGACTGTTTGGTGCCTGCTCACCACAATCACTTGTAAACACAGAAGTCTGGTTTCTGTGTTTACAAGTGACAGCTCTACACTCTGTGTGTAACCCCCTGATTTCTGCACTCTGTATGTAATGCAATTGTGGTATTTAATGCCCCTTTAAGACCCTTCTACTGTTTGTGAAATCTGAATGGGGTCGTGGTTGAGTTCCTGCACCTATTTTCTGAGGAAAAAAAGCTCTGTATATATACATTTTAGCAGAGAATCTAGAGAATAAAATGGTGAACGTTGCAATATTTTATGACACTCAGTATTTGCACATAAATTTGAATGCAAAAAAACATAATATATAATTTTGGTAAGATATAAAAGATGATGTTGGTCTGAGTAAATAGATACCTAACATGTCACACTTTAAAATAGTGCACACAAATAGTGGAATGGCGACAAACCTGCGATACATAAAAATCTCCATGGGCGACTCTTTATAAAACGTTTACAGGTTACCTGTTTAGATTTGCAGAGGAGGTCTACCACTAGAATTATTGCTTTTGCTTTAAGGTTTGTGGGCGATACCTTACACATGTGGTGCAAACACCGTTTACATATGTGTGCACGACTTATGTATGCGTTCGCTTCTGTGCGCAAGGTATTTTTTGTTTTTACACTGTACTTTTATTTATTTTTTTAATCGCCTTTATTCCTAGTTTAAAAAAATTGGAAAACATCCCTTGTAATAGATATAAGGGATGACAGGTCCTCTTTATGGAGAGATCTGTGGTCAATAAGACCCCAAATCTCTTCTCTACCTTTTTTAAAAGCAAAAGATCCCCCCAAAAAAAGTGTTCTTTTGCTTTAAAAAATATATATATGTGTATATATATATATATATATATATATATATATATATATATATATATATATATATATATATATATATATATATTTTTTTTTTTTTTCTTTCTCGTACATCACGGGACACAGAGCGACATAGTCATTACTATGTGGGTTATATAGATACCTTCAGGTGCTGGCACTGGCAACTTCCAAAACCGGAAGCACCCTCCCCTATATAAGCCCCTCCCATCCGGGAGTACCTCAGTTTTTTGCCAGTGTCTAAGGTGTTGGCCAAGAAGTAACATGTGTTTTTCACTGAGCTTGCGTACAGGTTCTTTTGGGCCTCAGTAAGCTATTCCGGATCCGACCAAAAAAGCTTCATAGCTAAACGGTCGGTACCCGGGCCTTGCAAGAGAAGAGCAAGGTTTTGCCTGTAATGCCTCTCTTAGGAGGGCTGGACCCTGGGATCCAGAGCTCTGGTCATACCCACGACCAAGATGTTTTCTGTGCAGGGTGCTATACAGGTCCAGGGGAGTGGAATCCTTGGGAACCCGATCCCTGAAGGTTTATTTACAATGCCTGCCGTGATAGGTGAAGTTTGGGCTTCTGTGGACCAAACAGAGTCCTGCGGCGAGGAAAAGGTAAGTGGGGGCCCTCAGGAACTTGGTTCTATTGGGGGACCCCCAAGCCTAATTTGTCTTTCTGCCTGTTACCTAAGGTATTCCCGCTAATATTCTGTGCATGCCTGTTACTACTAAGAAAATGTAAAAAATTTTAATAGTAGGCAAGAAAAAAAAAATTAAAAAAAAATGGTAAGACCGCGGTACCTGTGTTAAACACTAGAGGCTGCTATGGTTCTTTTTTCTTGTAATGTGGATTTTTTTCTTCCAAAGTCAAATCCAGGCAGTTGGTAAGTTCTCTGCTGGGAAGCTGTCTCCTCTGCCCTGTTGCTGTGCTCATCCATCCCCGGGCCCTGCGGCAGGGACCCTGGCTCCCATCTAGCTCCTTATTTTTTTTTAAAAAAGAGCGCCGAAGGCGCACGTGCCCGCGCCTCTATATATAGAGGCGATCTGGAAAAAGGGGCGGAGCTGGTGGATGACGCTCGGTGTGCGCCGAGGCGCTACTGCGCATGTGCGGGCGTCCAGCGTGTTTAAAAGCACAATCACAGCTGGCTATTGAAGTGCACAGACAGAGCTAGCAACAGTAAATAAGGCACACAGAGGCGGTTGATGCAGGCATCCCCTAGAAAGGCACTTTAGTAGACACCAACTGTTATATAGCAGCAATTATGCTAGACTATTATCAGTAAAAGTGGTGTATTACGGCTGGAATACCTCAGCTTTGGGCTTAGGAATATGCCGTCCAGAAGCTCCGGAACTAAATCTTCCAGGAAGCGAAGGGGGTCTCCATCGGGCTCTGAGGATCTTGGGCATGCTTCTGCTGCACCAGTCTCCCCTGAAAATTCAGAGGTTAGTGACCGTAGAGACCCCGCAGGAGTACCTGGTACTGTGGCTGTCCTCAGTTCACCTGCTCCTGTGTATGTAACAGAGGAGGTTTTTTCCTCAGCTCTGGGAGGATTAGAAGAGAGATTGTCAACATTGATCGCTGCCTCCCTGTCACAGGGAAAGCGCGCCCGATCTCCGTCTCCTCCTTCAGAGTACCTGTTAGCGGAGCAACAGTCCCATACAGGGATCGACCTGCCTGAAGGGGATCAGGATGAGGTTGATTCTGTTATAGAGGAATCAACAGTGGAGGAACCTTTCTCATCTCAAGCTGAAAGATTATGGGTTCAGTCTCTGACTAACATGGTCCGATCAGCATTTAAAATGCACCTTGCGGAACCATCAACCACTACTGTCTCCTCGCTGGGGTCGCTAAAAGCTCCCCAGACTGTCTGTTCCTTTCCACTTCACCCTTTACTGAAAGGGCTCATTTACCAGGATTGGGAACATCCTGATAAAATATTTACTCCCCCCAAGAGATTTCCGGTGGTCTATCCCATGGAGGATAAGTTCATCAAAAAATGGAGGGTCCCTACAGTGGACGCAGCCATCTCTTGTGTGAATAAATCACTGACATGTCCAGTGGATAATGTCCAAATGTTCAAGGACCCAATAGATAAAAAATTGGAGTCCTTATTAAAATCTGCTTTTTCTACAGCAAGCTTGGTGACACAACCAGCAGTGGCAGCTATTGGGGTCTGCCAAGCAGTGAAGGATCAGTTGAAACAGGTCTTAAGGGACTTGCCAGATCAGCAGGCCCTTGCCCTAGCTGATCTACCTAGAGCCTTATGCTTTGCGGTTGACGCCATAAAGGATTCAATCCATCAGGCCTCCCGCCTTACGCTGTCAGTAGTACATATGCGCAGGCTTCTATGGCTCAAAAACTGGTCTGCTGAAGCTCCCTGTAAAAAATTGCTGGTTAGCTTCCCATTTCATGGTGAACGCTTATTCGGGGAAGACCTGGACAAATATATCCAGAAAATTTCCAGCGGTAAAAGTACACTCTTGCCGGTTAAAAACAGAGTTAGAGGTCCCTCTTTTAAGAGGCCTGCTTCTCCAGTCCCTGGGGCATCGGCTGTGAAACAGTTCCGACGGCCTCCTCGGTCAAATCCCGGGGGTAAAAATCAGGGACAATCGCAGGGTAATAAGAAACCCTGGGTCAGGAGAGGTACAAAACCTCCCCCAAAGTCAAATTCATGAAGGGTTGCCCCCACTCAATCGGGTGGGGGGAAGACTCCAGTTGTTCGCAGAGACCTGGCGGGACACAATCAGAGACAGATGGGTGCTCTCCGCAGTAAGTCTGGGATACAGATTGGAGTTAAAAGACTCTCCTCCTTCCCATTTTATGAGGTCAAACGTGCCAAGGGATCCCCGGAAGAGAGAGTCCCTCCTGTTGGCACTAGAACAACTATTGCTCCAAGGAGTAATTATGGAGGTTCCCCTGGAAGAATGGGGGTTCGGGTTTTACTCAAACCTCTTTACAGTCCCGAAGCCAAACGGGGACGTGAGGCCCATATTAAATCTAAAAGGGCTAAACAAATTCCTACATATTAGGACTTTCCGGATGGAGTCGTTCCGATCGGTGGCCACTGCCCTACAAGGGGAGGAATGGTTAGCCTCGATCGACATCAAAGATGCTTATTTGCACATTCCCATCTTTCCAGTCCACCAAAAATTTCTACGCTTTGCAGTAGAAGGGCGCCAATTTCAGTTCAGAGCCTTACCCTTCGGTCTGGCCACAGCACCACGAGTGTTTACAAAAATTCTGGCCCCATTATTGGCCAATCTAAGAACACAAGGTGTAACGATAATGGCATATCTAGACGACTTGTTGCTGATAGACCACTCAGTGGAAAAACTAGAAGTGGTCGTTCACAAGACAATCAAGTATCTGGAATCTCACGGTTGGATTATCAACCGAGACAAGTCAGCCCTAAAACCAGTCAAAAGTCTGGAATACTTGGGGCTAAGGCTGGATTCAGGCCAGAGAAAAATATTCTTGCCTCGAGAAAAGGTGTTGTCTTTGAGAGATTTGATCCACCTAGTGGGTACAAAAAGACAGCCGTCCATACGCCTGTGCATGAGGCTGCTGGGAAAAATGGTGGCATCATTTGAAGCAGTACCCTACGGTCAATTCCATTCAAGGAATTTGCAAAGGGCCATACTGTCAGCCTGGAACAAAAAAGTTCAGGCCCTAGACTTACCAATGTCCTTGTCCCCTTCCGTTCGCAAGAGCCTCCGTTGGTGGTTGGTTCTCCAGAATCTGGAAAAAGGGAAATCCTTCAGTCCGATTTCTTGGAAGGTGGTCACTACAGATGCCATCCTTATAGGCTGGGGAGCAGTACTGGAGCAATGGTCTCTCCAGGGCAGATGGTCGGATGCAGAAAAGGCCCTGCCCATCAATCTCTTAGAGATACGAGCAGCCCGGTATGCCCTAGTAGCATGGACATCCAAACTCCAAGGGTCCCCTGTCAGAATTCAATCAGACAATGCCACAGCAGTGGCATATATCAATCATCAGGGTGGCACCAGGAGTCGTGCAGCCCAGAGGGAAATAAATTACATCCTGAAATGGGCAGAAAGATATGTCCCAGCCATATCCGCGGTATTCATTCCAGGAGTGGAGAATTGGAAGGCGGACTTTCTAAGTCGCCAGCAATTATGCCCAGGGGAATGGTCCCTTCACCCCGAGGTTTTCCGGACAATATGTCAGCGGTGGGGAACACCGGATGTAGATCTTTTAGCAACCAGATTCAACGCAAAGGTGGACAGGTTTGTCTCTCGGACAAGGGATCCCCTAGCTTGCGGCTCGGATGCCCTAGTGTTCCCTTGGGATCAGTTCAAGCTGATATATGCATTTCCACCGCCACAATTGTTACCTCGATTACTCCGCAGAATCAGGGTAGAAAAGAAACCAGTGATTCTGGTGGCTCCAGCGTGGCCCCGAAGAGCATGGTACGCGGAGATTGTAAAAATGTCAGTGGGGAGTCCTTGGACTCTCCCACATCGTCCGGACCTGCTTTCGCAAGGACAGATATACCACCCTTCCTTACCAGCCCTAGGTTTGACGGCCTGGCTATTGAAGCCCACATTCTAAAAAAGAGAGGTCTCTCTAATCCTGTGGTAGCTACCATGATCAATGCCAGGAAGCCGGTATCCAGGCAGATCTACTATAGAATCTGGAAGGCGTACATCGCCTCGTGTGAGGCCAAGAAATGGCATCCACGTAAGTACGTAATAGGTAGGATTCTGGACTTCCTACAGTGGGCTGTAGATAGGAAGCTTGCCTTGAGTACTATCAAGGGTCAGATTTCGGCCTTGTCAATATTTTTTCAAAGGCCCTTGGCTTTGCATTCACTAGTCAAAGCTTTTATACAAGGAGTGATGCGTATTAGCCCTCCGGTTAATATTCCCATATGTCCATGGGACTTGAACCTGGTTCTGTCGGTTCTACAGAAGCAACCATTACAGCATATTTTCTTGGTTCTTCTCACCAGGAAATTGATTTTTCTAGTAGCCATTTGTTCGGCTAAAAGTGTCAGAATTATCCGCTATGTCCTGTAAAGAGCCATATCTGGTTATCCATAAGGACAGAGTAGTGTTACGTCCTCATCCAGCCTTTCTTCCTAAGGTGGTATCTAGGTTTCATTTGAACCAAGATGTGGTTCTTCCTTCCTTTTTCCCCAAACCTAGTTCGGTAGAGGAAAAGTTATTGCATTCTTTGGATGTAGTAAGAGCAGTTAAAGCTTTATCTAAAAGCCACTGCTCAGATTCGTAGAACGGATACTTTGTTTATTCTGCCGGAAGGCCCCAGAAGGGGTCAGGCAGCGTCAAAATCTACTTTAGCCAAGTGGATTCGACAGGTCATAATGCAAGCCTATGGCTTGAGAAGGAGACCGCCTCCGTTCAAAGTTAGGGCGCACTCCACGAGAGCAGTTGGAACTTCATGGGCAGTGCATCACCAGGTCTCCCTGGCTCAGATCTGTAAGGCCGCAACATGGTCTTCAGTACACACGTTTACTAGGTTCTACCAGGTGGACGTTAGAAGTCAGGAGGATGTCGCCTTTGGGCGCAGTGTGTTGCAGGCCGCAAAAGATCCTCATGTCTGATAGTGCTCAGCTTATGTATGGTGTATCCCCCCCCCTCATTGGGCATTGCTTTGGGACGTTCCACATAGTAATGACTATGTCGCTCTGTGTCCCGTGATGTACGAGAAAGAAAATAGGATTTTTATAACAGCTTACCTGTAAAATCCTTTTCTTGGAGTACATCACGGGACACAGAGCTCCCACCCCTCTTTTGGGGACACTTATTGTTTTGCTACAAAACTGAGGTACTCCCGGATGGGAGGGGCTTATATAGGGGAGGGTACTTCCGGTTTTGTAAGTTGTCAGTGCCAGCACCTGAAGGTATCTATATAACCCACATAGTAATGACTATGTCGCTCTGTGTCCCGTGATGTACTCCAAGAAAAGGATTTTACAGGTAAGCTGTTATAAAAATCCTATTATTTACGCCCTAGACTGGAAGAGACATATCTCCGGTCCTCCAAGACCATAGAGGTGATCAGAAACGATCTGGTCTCCTCTATGGCCAGCCACCCAAGCTGTCTGATCATTTCTCAAGCGCACCAGTAAGAACGGAAAGCCAGAGAAACACCAGTGGGAGGGGAAGACCTCGTCCGCTGCTTCTGAAAGTGATACATCGGCTAATTAGCCGCCTCGACCTCTTTAATGAGAAAACCACAGGGGTTATGGCTGATAGCTAAACGAGGTAACGGCGTTTTGCCACGTTTGCGTTTATAAGCGTTTTTAAAGGTGACCTATTTCTTTCTCGTACATCACGGGACACAGAGCGACATAGTCATTACTATGTGGGTTATATAGATACCTTCAGGTGCTGGCACTGGCAACTTCCAAAACCGGAAGTACCCTCCCCTATATAAGCCCCTCCCATCCGGGAGCACCTCAGTTTTTTGCCAGTGTCTAAGGTGTTGGCCAAGAAGTAACATGTGTTTTTCACTGAGCTTGCGTACAGGTTCTTTTGGGCCTCAGTAAGCTATTCCGGATCCGACCAAAAAAGCTTCATAGCTAAACGGTCGGTACCCGGGCCTTGCAAGAGAAGAGCAAGGTTTTGCCTGTAATGCCTCTCTTAGGAGGGCTGGACCCTGGGATCCAGAGCTCTGGTCATACCCACGACCAAGATGTTTTCTGTGCAGGGTGCTATACAGGTCCAGGGGAGTGGAATCCTTGGGAACCCGGTCCCTGAAGGTTTAATTACAATGCCTGCCGTGATAGGTGAAGTTTGGGCTTCTGTGGACCAAACAGAGTCCTGCGGCGAGGAAAAGGTAAGTGGGGGCCCTCGGGAACTTGGTTCTATTGAGGGACCCCCAAGCCTATTTTGTCTTTCTGCCTGTTACCTAAGGTATTCCCGCTAATATTCTGTGTATGCCTGTTACTACTGAGAAAATGTAAAAATTTTAATAGTAGGCAAGAAAAAAAAAAAAAAAATGTAAGACCGCGGTACCGGTGTTAGACACTAGAGGCCGCTATGGTTCTTTTTCTTGTAATGTGGATTTTTTTCTTCCAAAATCAAATCCAGGCAGTTGGTAAGTTCTCTGCTGGGAAGCTGTCTCCTCTGCCCTGTTGCTGCGCTCATGATCTCGGAGGCTAAGCAGGGTCGGGCCTGGTTAGTACCTGGATGGGAGACCGCCTGGGAATACCAGGTGCTGTAGGCTTGGGACCCTGGCTCCCATCTAGCTCCTTATTTTTTTTTTTTCAAAAAAGGCGCCGAAGGCGCACGTGCGTGCGCGTGCACGCGCCACTATATAGAGGCGATCTGGAAAAAGGGGCGGAGCGGGTGGATGACGCTCGGTGTGCACCGCGGCGCTACTGCGCATGTGCGGGCGTCCAGCGTGTTTTAAAGCACAATCATAGCTGGCTATTGAAGTGCACAGACAGAGCTAGCAACAGTATAAAGGCACACAGAGGCGGTTGATGCAGGCATCCCCTAGAAAGGCACTTTAGTAGACACCAACTGTTATATAGCAGCAATTGTGCTAGACTATTCTCAGTAAAAGTGGTGTATTACGGCTGGAATACCTCAGCTTTAGGCTTAGGAATATGCCGTCCAGAAGCTCCGGAACTGAATCTTCCAGGAAGCGAAGGGGGTCTCATCGGGCTCTGAGGATCTTGGGCATGCTTCTGCTGCACCAGTCTCCCCTGAAGTTCAGAGGTAAGTGACCGTAGAGACCCCGCAGGGGTACTTGGTACTGTGGCTGTCCTCAGTTCACCTGCTCCTGTGTATGTAACAGAGGAGGTTTTTTCCTCAGCTCTGGGAGGATTAGAGATTGTCAACATTGATCGCTGCCTCCCTGTCAGGGAAAGCACGCCCGATCTCCGTCTCCTCCTTCAGAGTGCCTGTTAGCGGAGCAACAGTCCCATACAGGGATCGACCTGCCTGAAGGGGATCAGGATGAGGTTGATTCTGTTATAGAGGAATCAACAGTGGGGGAACCTTTTCTCAGCATCTCAAGCTGAAAGATTATGGGTTCAGTCTCTGACTAACATGGTCCGATCAGCATTTAAAAATACACCTTGCGGAACCATCAACCACTACTGTATCCTCGTTGGGGTCGCTAGAAGCCCCCAGACTGTCTGTTCTTTTCCACTTCACCCTTTACTGAAAGGGCTCATTTACAAGGATTGGGAACATCCTGAGAAAATATTTATTCCCCCAAGAGATTTCCGGTGGTCTATCCCATGGAGGATAAGTTCATCAAAAAATGGAAGGTCCCTACAGTGGACGCAGCCATCTCTTGTGTGTATAAATCACTGACATGTCCAGTGAATAATGTCCAAATGTTCAAGAACCCAATAGATAAAAGATTGGAGTCCTTATGAAAGTCTGCTTCTTTCTACAGCAAGCTTGGTGACACAACCAGCAGTGGGGTCTGCTAAGCAGTGAAGGATCAGTTGAAACAGGTCTTGAGGGACTTGACAGATCAGCAGGCCTTTGCCCTAGCTGATCTACCTAGAGCCTTAGGCTTTGCGGTTGACGCCATAAAGGATTCAGTCCATCAGGCCTCCCGCCTTACGCTGTCTATAGTACATATGCGTAGGCTTCTATGGCTCAAAAACTGGTCTGCTGAAGCTCCCTGTAAAGAATGGCTGGTTAGCGTCCCATTTCATGGTGAACGCTTATTCAGGGAAAACCTGGACAAATATATCCAGAAAATTTCCAGAGGTAAAAATACGCTCTTGCCGGTTAAAAACAGAGTTAGAGGTCCCTCTTTAAGAGGCCTGCTTCTCCAGTCCCTGGGGCATCGGCTGTGTAACAGTTCCGACGGCCTCCTCGGTCAATTCCCGGGGGTAAAAAACAGGGACAATCGCAGGGTAATGAGAAACCCTGGGTCAGGGGAGGTACAAAACCTCCCCCAAAGTTAAATTCATTGAAGGGTTGCCCCCACTCAGTCGGGTGGGGGGAGGACTCCAGTTGTTCGCAAGAGACCTGGCGGGACACGATCAAAACAGGTGCTCTCCGCAGTATGTTTGGGATACAGTTTGGAGTTAAGACTCTCCTCCTTCCCATTTTTGAGGTCAAACGTGCCAAGGGATCCCCAGAAGAGAGAGTCTCTCCTGTTGGCACTAGAACAACTATTGCTCCAAGGAGTAATTATGGAGGTTCCCCTGGAAGAATGAGGGTTCGGGTTTTACTCAAACCTCTTTACAGTCCCGAAGCAAACGGGGACGGGAGGCCCATATTAATTCTAAAAGGGCTAAACAAATTCCTGTATATCAGGACTTTCCGATGGAGTCGATCCGATCGGTGGCCACTGCCCTACAAGGGGAGGATTGGTTAGCCGCGATCGACATCAAAGATGCTTATTTGCACATTCCCATCTTTCCAGTCCACCAAAAATTTCTACGCTTTGCAGTAGAAGGGCGCCATTTTCAGTTCAGAGCCTTACCCTTCGGTCTGGCCACAGCACCACGAGTGTTTACAAAAATTCTGGCCCTTTATTGGCCAATCTAAGAACACAAGGTGTAATGATAATGGCATATCTAGATGACTTGTTGCTGATAGACCACTCAGTGAAAATATTAGAAGTGGTCGTTCACAAGACAATCAAGTATCTGGAATCTCACGGTTGGACTATCAACCGAGACAAGTCAGCCCTAAAAACCAGTCAAAAGTCTGGAATACTTGGGGCTAAGGTTGGATTTAGGCCAGAGAGAAAATATTCTTGCCTCGAGGAAAGGTGTTGTCTTTGAAAGATTTGATCCACTTAGTGGGTACAAAAAAGACAGCCGTCCATACGCCTGTGCATGAGGCTGCTGGGAAAAATGGTGGCATCATTCGAAGCAGTACCCTACGGTCAATTCCATTCAAGGAATTTGCAAGGGGCCATACTGTCAGCCTGGAACAAAAAAGTTCAGGCCCTAGACTTACAATGTCCTTGTCCCCTTCCGTTCGCAAGAGCCTCCGTTGGTGGTTGGTTCCCCAGAATCTGGAAAAAGGGAAATCCTTCAGTCCGATTTCTTGGAAGGTGGTCACTACAGATGCCAGCCTTATAGGCTGGGGAGCAGTACTGGAGCAATGGTCTCTCCAGGGCAGATGGTCGGATGCAGAAAAGGCCCTGCCCATCAATCTCTTAGAGATACGAGCAGCCCGGTATGCCCTAGTAGCATGGACATCCAAACTCCAAGGGTCCCCTGTCAGAATTCAATCAGACAATGCCACAGCAGTGGCATATATCAATCATCAGGGGGGCACAAGGAGTCGTGCAGCCCAGAGGGAAGTAAATTACATCCTGAAATGGGCAGAAAGATATGTCCCAGCCATATCTGCGGTATTCATTCCAGGAGTGGAGAATTGGAAGGCGGACTTTCTAAGTCGCCAGCAATTATGCCCAGAGGAATGGTCCCTTCACCCCGAGATTTTCTGGACAATATGTCAGCGGTGGGGAACACCGGATGTAGATCTTCTAGCATCCAGATTCAACGCAAAGGTGGACAGGTTTGTCTCTCGGACAAGGGATCCCCTAGCTTGCGGCTCGGATGCCCTAGTGTTCCCTTGGGATCAGTTCAAGCTGATATATGCATTCCCACCGCCACAATTGTTACCTCGATTACTCCGCAGAATCAGGGTAGAAAAGAAACCAGTGATTCTGGTGGCTCCAGCGTGGCCCCGAAGAGCATGGTACGCGGAGATTGTAAAATGTCAGTGGGGAGTCCTTGGACTCTCCCACGTCGTCCGGACCTGCTTTCGCAAGGACCGATATACCACCCTTCCTTACCAGCCCTAGGTTTGACGGCCTGGCTATTGAAGCCCACATTCTAAAAAAGAGAGGGCTCTCTAATCCTGTGGTATCTACCATGATCAATGCCAGGAAGCCGGTATCCAGGCAGATCTACTATAGAATCTGGAAGGCGTACATCGCGTGGTGTGAGGCCAAGAAATGGCATCCACATAAGTACGTAATAGGTAGGATTCTGGACTTCCTACAGTGGGCTGTAGATAGGAAGCTTGCCTTGAGTACTATCAAAGGTCAGTTTTCGGCCTTGTCAATATTTTTTCAAAGGCCCTTGGCTTCGCATTCACTAGTCAAAGCCTTTAGATAAGGAGTGATGCGTATTAGTCCTCCGGTTAATATTCCCATATGTCCATGGGATCTAAACCTGGTTCTGTCGGTTCTACAGAAACAACCATTTGAACCCTTACAGCATATTTCTTTGGTTCTTCTCACCAGGAAATTGATTTTTCTAGTAGCCATTTGTTCGGCTAAAAGAGTGTCGGAATTAGCAGCTATGTCCTGTAAAGAGCCATATCTGGTTATCCATAAGGACAGAGTAGTGTTACGTCCTCATCCAGCCTTTCTTCCTAAGGTGGTATCGAGGTTTCATTTGAACCAAGATGTGGTTCTTCCTTCTTTTTCCCCAAACCTACTTCGGTAGAGGAAAAGTTATTGCATTCTTTGGATGTAGTAAGAGCAGTTAAAGCTTATCTAAAGGCCACTGCTCAGATTCGCAGAACGGATACTTTGTTTATTCTGCCGGAAGGCCCCAGAAAGGGTCAGGCAGCGTCAAAATCTACTTTAGCCAAGTGGATTCGACAGGTCATAATACAAGCCTATGGCTTGAGAAGGAGGCCGCCTCCGTTCAAAGTTAGAGCGCACTCCACGAGAGCAGTTGGAACTTCATGGGCAGCGCATCACCAGGCTTCCCTGGCTCAAATCTGTAAGGCCGCAACATGGTCTTCAGTACACACGTTTACTAGGTTCTACCAGGTGGACGTTAGAAGTCAGGAGGATGTCGCCTTTGTGCGCAGTGTGTTGCAGGCCGCAAAAGATCCTCATGTCTGATAGCGCTCAGCTTATGTATGGTGTATCCCCCCCCTCATTGGGCATTGCTTTAGGACATCCCACATAGTAATGACTATGTCGCTCTGTGTCCCGTGATGTACGAGAAAGAAAATAGGATTTTTATAACAGCTTACCTGTAAAATCCTTTTCTTGGAGTACATCACGGGACACAGAGCTCCCACCCCTCTTTAGGGACACTTATTGCTTTGCTACAAAACTGAGGTGCTCCCGGATGGGAGGGGCTTATATAGGGGAGGGTACTTCCGGTTTTGGAAGTTGCCAGTGCCAGCACCTGAAGGTATCTATATAACCCACATAGTAATGACTATGTCGCTCTGTGTCCCGTGATGTACTCCAAGAAAAGGATTTTACAGGTAAGCTGTTATAAAAATCCTATTTTTTTAACATTAGAAATCTCAAAAATGATGGCAAATTATGAAAAACTATTAAAAATATAAAAGAAAACTGTAATTGCTTGCATTGCATTGTGGACAAGCCACAACTTGTGGCAGGTAACGTGGCAAGTGGACAATCCACAACTTGTGGCAGGTGACGTGGCAAGTGGACAATCAACAACTTGTGCCAGGTGACGTGGCAAGTGGACAATCCACAACTTGTGGCCAGGTGACGTGGCAGGTAACGTGGCCAGGTGTTGTGGCACGTGGACAATCCACAACTTGTGGCCAGGTGACGTGGCCAGGTGACGTGGCACGTGGACAATCCACAACTTGTGGCAGGTGATGTGGCAAGTGACACGCTAAATACAAGTACACTGCTGCTTTCTCAGCTGCTGCTACTCACTCTGGTCTCACAAACTGGCTGAAATGGTTAAAATTTACTGTTTTTTGAGCTTAGGGAGGGTCTATGATGAAACGCTTATAAACGCAAATGCGGTAAATCGCCACTAAACGCGCCCGCAAACGTGGCAAAACTCGCGTTTTTAAACGCCGGTTTCAGCGTTTAAAAACGTGTGTTCAGCAGAGTTTGCACCTGCGTCTCGTGTGCATGGGGCCTTAGACTTCTATACATGTTAAATTCATAATTATTTCTAGGAAATGCAATTTGAACTTAAAAAAATCAAGTGGCCTTTGGTTTAACATGAAATAGCCCCACCCAAAACGTAAAAAACAACGTAAGAAAAAGAATGGTATTGTAAAAAAAAAGTTTACTCTTCAACTGTTAAACATATTACAGTTGAAAAATAGGATGAAATCAGCAGCAAAATATTCAACCAGTGTGTCAGTCATCACAACCAACTATAAACTACTAATAAGATGGTACCTTGTTCCTGTGTGTATTTCAGGTTGTATGCTGGGATATTCACTTATTGTTAGAGGTTGTGACACGACCAGTACTTTCAAACATTTGGTGGGTGTTTCAGAAGTGTAAATGGTTATTAACCTACAAAAAAAACTTGGAAAAACTATAAATTCCATTTGTTGAATTCCATTCTTAATAAACCACCATACATACTACATGAAGTTATCAATTGCCAAAATTTCACAGTTTTTGGGACCCCTGGATTAACCACTCTTTGCCAACAGATTCTGATAATTTTATCAATATGATGATTTGTAGCCACATAGAATCTGACTACAAAAATAAAAGAGTCGCTGGTTCGAATCCTGACCATGACACTACCTGCCTGGAGTTTGTATGTTCTCCCTGTGCCTGCGTGGGTTTCCTTTGGGTACTCAGTTTCCTCCCACACTCCAAAGACATGCTGGTAGGTTAATTGGCTCCTGTCTACATTGGCCCTAGTATGTGTATGTATGAATGGGAGTTAGGGACCTTAGATTGTAAGCTCCTTGAGGGTAGGGACTGATGTGAATGTACAATGTATATGAAAAGCGCTGTGTAAATTGACGGCGCTATATAAGTACCTGAAATAAATACAATTTTAGAAAATAAATACAATAAGATTGCAGGGCCACTCCCATTGTCCTTCCCCAATCCCCCCCTCCCCCCCCCCCCCCGGGTTCTTCATTCCTTCAGCTGCCTTCTTTCTATATTTTTTTTCCCCCTTTCTTTTACTTGCTTTTCTAGTTCTACTACTCTGCCTTCTAAACTTAGTGATACTAAAGCTTTGTTTTAAAATAAAAATAAAAAATAACAAACATGTCATACTTACCTCCACTGTGCAGCTCGTTTTGCACAGAGTGGCCCCGAACATCCTCTTCTGGGGGCCCTCGGCGGCTCTCGAGGCTCCTCCCCACATTAGATCTCCCCCTAGGACAGTGGTGAACCTCGGCACCCCAGATGTTTTGGAACTACCTTTCCCATAATGCTCATGCACTCTGCATTGTAGTGGAGCATCATGGGAAATGTAGTTCCAAAACATCTGGGGTGCCATGGTTCGCCATCACTGCCCTAGGAGAAGCGCTCTCCCGAGGGGGTTACCTTGCGGGCGTACTTCTGAGTCATACACTCGGCGTCCATAGACGCAGAGTGCATGACTCGGCCCCGCCCCCGGCGCCCACGTCATTGGATTTGATTGACATCAGCGGGAGCCAATGGCCAAACAAAGCCGGGACTCCGTGGAGAGCATAGGATGCATTAAGGTGAAAAAACATAAAGGTTTACAACCCCTTTAACTGATTTCCCACCATCCTTGCCTTTCCCTAGAAAAACATCCATCTCATCTCAGCCATTACAGACCTTTAATTATTCTCAGATTTGACCTCGCCTCCATCTACCATATTGTATGGTTTTACAGTACCATCAGTCTTTACTGTGGAGGATCTTGTCTGTAGGGCAGATATCTATTAACATTTTTGCTTTGCAAAAAAAGTAATTCTGTTCTGTTGTTGTTCAATCAATGTTTTGTAAATGTGTAACGCTAGCCATACATTATACAATTTTCCTATTCAATTTCCTTTAGATTTACCATCAACTATGTAGTGCAAGGGATTGCTTGGTTGCATACAAATAGAAAGTGTTTGGGTTTGATCTTAGGTTTTGGTTAATCTAAAGAACATTGTAATGCTCCCCTCCTGCTGCTCAAATTATGGTTACAATGACATAATCCTCTCTATGTATTAATGTAATGTGCCCTGTGTCTATGCCTTATAAAAATAATGCTGCACTATATCTGTTTCAGAGCGCTGATCGGCGGTCACGTGATCCGCTGTCTCTTTCCTCTTTCACATGACAGCTGCAGTAGCGGGGCCGTCTCTCTCCTCCTCCCCTTCTGGCTGACCTCAGCGGGGGATCCTCGGCTCCACCCACTGCAGCTGTCAGGCCGAGAGAGGAGAGAGACGGCGGGTCACGTGACTGCTGATCAGAGCTCTGAAACAGGTATATTGCAGCATGGCACACTACATTAATACATAGAGAGTATTATGTAATTTTAACCTAGTGGGTTAACAAACCCTTTAATTCATTGTAGTGGTTCAAAGAAGAGGAACTTATTGCACGCATGTCAGACTGAAGATGGTCCTTTTCCGCATTTCCATGCATTTTATTTGTAGTACTAACCATAGCACTAATAACGCTATTGATGTATAAAACTAATTCTAACACATGTACACCCACTGAGGCACTGACACATTACTAGCTTAGATTACACTATTTATAACTGTATATGTTTACTTGAAAACAAACACTAAAGAAAAGTAAAAAAAACTTGTAGGGCCCATACACCCTTGTCATCTCTGGGGTGTTGCATTTAGGTATCCTATTCAAAAGAATGGGCAATGCACGAAAATGGACAAAAATTTAACCTATGCTTTTTTTTTTTTTTTTTTTTAAACGCTGTGCATTACCATGTGTTGTGGCTCCCTGTAGCACATGTGGTGCCATTAATTTACAATTCCAAATTACAACACCAACTAAATCACTGGTGGAGGAAATCACAAAAGAGGCTACACTGGTCATATTGAATTTCTATCCGCTTACTGCCCCAGTTCTGGCCAGGTGCATCTTATAGCTGACTTTCCCTGTAAACCCCAGAGGGGTATTTTAACAGGTTACATGGTGCCTCATTACATTAATGGATGTTATTGGTGTCCCATATTGTGCCCTTTTCTGTTTGGTTTGTATTTATTGCCTACAAAATTGGATTTTCTTTTCTTTTGTGTTCCTTGATGATGCTTACTACTTACCATTGAAGATAATTAAATTGGTTGTATCTTCTATATTTATGGTCACCTGATTTATTTCTGTCATCACCTCAGTGTTGCTACATCTGATAGATTGCATCCAAGATAATTGGGTTTATTTACTACAGTGTTAAGCCTGGTGCACACTACAGTTTTTTATTTTTTATTTTTTGGGTTGCACGAAAAAAATAAAACTGTCAGCTCCAGTCGGATCTCCCCCGTTGAGCTGTTATGTTCTGACAGGGGGTGGCCCCCCACCAGAACACTCTGATCAGCGCTCTGCCATGGGCTGAGAGCGCTGATCGGGAGTCGGACGGCTGCTGGTTTTCCAGCATGTACGTTCGACCGAAGCTGGTCGAACAGCCGACTTCTGTCAGAGAGACTGTTGTACACGCGGGCAGAGTGTCGCTTGCACATCTGGAAAGGCACCATCAATGCTGAAAGATATATTCAGGTTTTAGAGCAGCATATGCTGCCATCCAGATGACATCTTTTTCAGAGAAGGTCTTGAATATTTCAGCAGGACAATACTAAACCACATACTGCATCTATCACAACAGTATGGCTTTGTAGTAGAAGATCCCAGGTGCTTAGCTGGCCTGCCTGCAGTCCAGACCCTTCACAAAGTGAAAATATTTGGTGAATCTGGAAAAACAACATGACAAAGAAGACCCAGGACCGTTGAGCAGTTACAATTCTATATCGGGCAAGAATGGAACAATATTGCTCCCCCAAAACTCCAGCAATTTGTCTTCTTAGTTCCCAGATATTTACAGAGTATTGTTAAAAGAAGAGGGGATGCTACACCATGGTAAACATGGACCTGTCCCAACTTTTTGGAGACATGTTGCTGCCATCAATTTCAAAATTGCCTTATTTTCTTTAAAATGTTTAAACGTTTGATATTTTTTCTATTTTATATTGTGAATAAATTAAGGGTTTATGAGATTTGCAAACCATTGCATTCTGCTTTTATGTAGATTTTACATGGCATCCAAACTTATTTGGTATTGGGGTTGTATTTATCAACATTTTATTTTTCAAAATGATCCTTAACTCCTTTGCCTAAATCACTATATATTTTAGGATGTGTGTCTTATGCTGATTTAATGAAAAAAAGTTTGTATGTAGAACCTGCTTCATCCAGAGGACATAATATAATGTGGTGGTGTTTTTTCTTCAGGATACAGCACGGGGCATTCACGGTCTTCCAGTTTATCTGAGTTAAGCCACCGGAGGAACACATCTGTGGGCAGTGCTTCTACCGGGATTGGGAGTATTCCAGAGCCAAATGAGGATGACAGCACCAAAGTTGTTGCATTCAGCCTGGAGATTACAGAGGAGGGTTCATCCTCTGAAAAACTAAACAGGTATTAGGACTCTAATTCTAAAAGTTATGCATAGGAATGACATTAAAGAGAAACTATCCTTCTGTAACTACCAATATACCGTCCAGTTGTTGAACAGCTCATGAATTCTTTTGGTTTGTTCACACCATATTTGTTGTCGCAAATATTGTTTTCAGCAGAGCCTTATTCTACAAACAGGTTGTTTTGCAGTGGATTGGGAAAAGTTTCTGAAGGCTTTTTGGATGCATTTTGTCATTCATGTCAGTTTAGATATGGAGTCTTTAGTTATCTGTAGTGTATGTAAACACAACATGCTCCCTGAGCCCTGATGCCCAACCTGCAGCCCAGGTGCCACATGCAACCCTTTAGCATTTTTTATTTGCGGCCCTTGGAGACCCTGCAGACAGGAATCAGTGTTTCCATATTGCCCTGTTTATAGCAGTGATTTCTAGCAGTCTCATGTAATATGTCTACAGTCTATGACTGTCTCCTGAAGCATGTTTCCAGTCTCCAACAACTCCTATAGCATGTTTACAGTTTTGACAGTCTCCTGGAGCATATCCATCTTTTGTATCATGTCTTCAGCCTCTGACCATGTTTTGTATCATGTCTTCAGCCTCTGACCATCTTTTGTATCATGTTTGCAGCCTCTGACATGCTCTTGTATCAGATCTGCAGTCTCTGACCAACTCCTGTATGATGTCTTCAGTCTCTAACCACCATTTGTACCATGTCCGCAGTCTCTAACCATCTCTTGTACCATCTCTTGTACCATGTCCGCAGTCTCTAACCATCTCTTGTACCATGTCCGCAGTCTCTAACCATCTCTTGTACCATGTCCGCAGTCTCTAACCATCTCTTGTACCATGTCCGCAGTCTCTAACCGTCTCTTGTACCATGTCCGCAGTCTCTAACCATCTCTTGTAGCATGTCCGCAGTCTCTAACCATTTCTTGTGCCATCTCCGCATTCTCTGACTATATCCTGCTGTGTGTGTCTACTGTCTCTAACACTGAATATTCCCTGAATTTTATGTGTGGCCCTTTGGTGATTTTGAGGACCACACTCCATATCAAGAAAGTTTACCAGCACTGTTCTAGCATGAACAATGCAATGCAATACATTTACATTTCTGAAAATAATACATTTACAGATCTTATCAAACTACAGAAAGAACTTGCACATTATCATCTGCTCCAAAAAGATTTTACAATCCCAGGTAAGGCATACAAAAACAAATACAATTAAAACCTAAAATGCTAAAAAAAAATAATTACTGTTAAGCTCACCACAGATGGATCAAATCTTAGCCAGTTCAGCAGGGACCGGTTGAGATTCAGTCTATCTATGGACAGGCTGGTTCTACTGAATTCAATCCATCGATTGACTTCAGTACTACCAGCCTGTCGGATTTTTTGCATGCAACCACTGCCAGCGGCTGTGGCCACCAGCAGTGATAATTTTGTTCTGCTTACAGGGCATGCTCCCGACTGGCAGAACACAATAGCGCTGCTGGAAAGTTTCTCCCCATCAAAACTGACTGTGTTGATAGAGGAATATAGCAATTTTCATGATCTGTGGGCTGCTTTATTTTTATGCTGTGCACCAGCTATATTAAGGGAACAGCCCAAGCAGCAACATGAGGGTTTCTCCAGCTTGCAATCACAGACAAGCAGGCAAAAGTATTCAGTGTTCACCCTTCAAACATCCATTACCATCAAAATGTTCCCATCAGAATTGTAGGCCATTGTTTATGATGTATGTAGTGCTTACGCAAAATAAATGTCATGTGGTTGGGGTTTCACTACAGCATTTTTATATATATATATATTTTTTTTAGGATCCCAGTTAAACAAGACTCTGTTGAGTCACAGTTAAAACGAGTGGATGCCACCCGTGTTGATGCAGACGATGTAGTGGAAACAATTCTCCAAAGCCAGGACTTCTCTCTTGACTCAAGTGCTGAAGGTAAATGGTATACCATAAAACATTTGACTACTCAGACATGATTACTCAGTATTAGGAGGACTCAGACAGGTCCCTCTGTTATAAACACTCTGAGACCACCCTGTCCTTTCTCTGCTATACCTTCATCGGCTTTATGGTGGGAAAATGTCATGTGGCCTGTGAATTACCTTTACCTTTAACCCCACGATAAAAACATGCAAAAACATGACATTTTTTCAACACGTTAAAATGTGCATTTTAAGCCTGAAAATTTGCGAAAAAGTTGCACAATTTTATGTGACATGATATTTGTGCAGCAGATTCTCAAATCTAGTTTTTTAATGCACATAAACACAATATAATTCACATTTTATAGAATAGATAACACGTGTGTGAGCTGTCAGCGCTGCGCACCCCAGTGAGGGAATTTTTATTCTATATAATTCTCATTTTTTGGAATATTTAAAAGGTGAGACTGTGTCGCATAAATGGGTGTCATATCTATATATTAGAGCTGCACGAATAATTGATAAAAAATCGTTATCGCAATTCAACCCCCCTCATGATCTTAATACAGCATTTCCCCGATTCATGTTAAACAAGTGCAGAGCCGAGCAATGCTGTCAAAAGAAAAAAAAACTTGGCAGGCAAATGTTTATCAACAGTGATAAAGAGAAACAATGTATCTCTCGGTTCTTTTAGATCAACGAAATGAACTTCTGTCTGTAAATGAGGTCAATTATATATAATTAGCGGAGACCCTAAAGAATAGATTGTTGCAATATTTTATGTCACACTGTATTTGTGCAGCGGTCTTACAAAAGCAATTTTTTATGAAAAAACTATACTTCAATGAATTAAAAAAAAAAAAAAAAAAAACGAAACCGTAAAGTTAGCCCATTTTTTTTTGTATAACGTGAAGATGATGTTACGCCGAGAATTGTGATCTTTATTCTAAGCAAAAAGATTGCGATTCTCATTTTATCCAGAATCGTGCAGCTCTATTTATATATAGATATATATAGATATATAGATATATCTATATCTATATATCTATTTATATATATTTCTTTCTCGTACATCACGGGACACAGAGCGACATAGTCATTACTATGTGGGTTATATAGATACCTTCAGGTGCTGGCACTGGCAACTTCCAAAACCGGAAGTACCCTCCCCTATATAAGCCCCTCCCATCCGGGAGTACCTCAGTTTTTTGCCAGTGTCTAAGGTGTTGGCCAAGAAGTAACATGTGTTTTTCACTGAGCTTGCATACAGGTTCTTTTGGGCCTCAGTAAGCTATTCCGGATCCGACCAAAAAAGCTTCATAGCTAAACGGTCGGTACCCGGGCCTTGCAAGAGAAGAGCAAGGTTTTGCCTGTAATGCCTCTCTTAGGAGGGCTGGACCCTGGGATCCAGAGCTCTGGTCATACCCACGACCAAGATGTTTTCTGTGCAGGGTGCTATACAGGTCCAGGGGAGTGGAATCCTTGGGAACCCGGTCCCTGAAGGTTTGATTACAATGCCTGCCGTGATAGGTGAAGTTTGGGCTTCTGTGGACCAAACAGAGTCCTGCGGCGAGGAAAAGGTAAGTGGGGGCCCTCAGGAACTTGGTTCTATTGGGGGACCCCCAAGCCTATTTTGTCTTTCTGCCTGTTACCTAAGGTATTCCCGCTAAATATTCTGTGCATGCCTGTTACTACTGAGAAAATGTAAAAAAAAATTAAAGTAGGCAAGGAAAAAAAAAAAATGTAAGACCGCGGTACCTGTGTTAAACACTAGAGGCCGCTATGGTTCTTTTTTCTTGTAATGTGGATTTTTTTCTTCCGAAGTCAAATCCAGGCAGTTGGTAAGTTCTCTGCTGGGAAGCTGTCTCCTCTGCCCTGTTGCTGCGCTCATCCATCCCCGGGCCCTGCGGCAGGGACCCTGGCTCCCATCTAGCTCCTTGTTTTTTCAAAAAAGGCGCACGTGCCCGCGCGCGTGCGCGCGCCTCTCTATATAGAGGCGATCTGGAAAAAGGGGCGGAGCGGGTGGATGACGCTCGGTGTGCGCCGCGGCGCTACTGCGCATGTGCGGAGCGTCCAGCATGTTTAAAGGCAATCAAGCTGGCTATTGAAGTGCACAAACAGAGCTAGCAACAGTAAAAAGGCACACAGAGGCGGTTGATGCAGGCATCCCCTAGAAAGGCACTTTAGTAGACACCAACTGATATATAGCAGCAATTGTGCTAGACTATTCTCAGTAAAAGGGGTGTATTACGGCTGGAATACCTCAGCTTTGGGCTTAGGAATATGTCGTCCAGAAGCTCCGGAACTAAATCTTCCAGGAAGCGAAAGGGGTCTCAATCGGGCTCTGAGGATCTTGGGCATGCTTCTGCTGCACCAGTCTCCCCTGAAAATTCAGAGGTTAGTGACCGTAGAGACCCTGCAGGAGTACCTGGTACTGTGGCTGTCCTCAGTTCACCTGCCCCTGTGTATGTAACAGAGGAGGTTTTTTCCTCAGCTCTGGGAGGATTAGAAGAGAGATTGTCAACATTAATCGCTGCCTCCCTGTCACAGGGAAAGCACGCCCGATCTCCGTCTCCTCCTTCAGAGTACCTGTTAGCGGAGCAACAGTCCCATACAGGGATCGACCTGCCTGAAGGGGATCAGGAGGAGGTTGATTCTGTTATAGAGGAATCAACTGTGGAGGAACCTTTCTCAGCATCTCAAGCTGAAAGATTATGGGTTCAGTCTTTGACTAACATGGTCCGATCAGCATTTAAAATGCACCTTGCGGAACCATCAACCACTACTGTCTCCTCGCTGGGGTCGCTAAAAGCTCCCCAGACTGTCTGTTCTTTTCCACTTAACCCTTTATTGGAAGGGCTCATGTACCAGGATTGGGAACATCCTGATAAAATATTTACTCCCCCCAAGAGATTTCCGGTGGTCTATCCCATGGAGGATAAGTTCATCAAAAAATGGAGGGTCCCTACAGTGGACGCAGCCATCTCTTGTGTGAATAAATCACTGACATGTCCAGTGGATAATGTCCAAATGTTCAAGGACCCAATAGATAAAAAATTGGAGTCCTTATTAAAATCTGCTTTTTCTACAGCAGGCTTGGTGACACAACCAGCAGTGGCAGCTATTGGGGTCTGCCAAGCAGTGAAGGATCAGTTGAAACAAGTCTTAAGGGACTTGCCAGATCAGCAGGCCCTTGCCCTAGCTGATCTACCTAGAGCCTTATGCTTTGCGGTTGACGCCATAAAGGATTCAATCCATCAGGCCTCCCGCCTTACGCTGTCGGTAGTACATATGCGCAGGCTTCTATGGCTCAAAAACTGGTCTGCTGAAGCTCCCTGTAAAAAATTGCTGGTTAGCTTCCCATTTCATGGTGAACGCTTATTTGGGGAAGACCTGGACAAATATATCCAGAAAATTTCCAACGGTAAAAGTACACTCTTGCCGGTTAAAAACAGAGTTAGAGGTCCCTCTTTTAAGAGGCCTGCTTCTCCAGTCCCTGGGGCATCGGCTGTGAAACAGTTCCGACGGCCTCCTCGGTCAAATCCTGGGGGTAAAAATCAGGGACAATCGCAGGGTAATAAAAAACCCTGGGTTAGGAGAGATACAAAACCTCCCCCAAAGTCAAATGCATGAAGGGTTGCCCCCACTCAATCGGGTGGGGGGAAGACTCCAGTTGTTCGCAGAGACCTGGCGGGACACGATCAGAGACAGATGGGTGCTCTCCGCAGTAAGTCTGGGATACAGATTGGAGTTAAAAGACTCTCCTCCTTCCCATTTTATGAGGTCAAACGTGCCAAGGGATCCCCGGAAGAGAGAGTCCCTCCTGTTGGCACTAGAACAACTATTGCTCCAAGGAGTAATTATGGAGGTTCCCCTGGAAGAAAGGGGGTTCGGGTTTTACTCAAACCTCTTTACAGTCCCGAAGCCAAACGGGGACGTGAGGCCCATATTAAATCTAAAAGGGCTAAACAAATTCCTGCATATCAGGACTTTCCGGATGGAGTCGATCCGATCGGTGGCCACTGCCCTACAAGGGGAGGAATGGTTAGCCTCGATCGACATCAAAGATGCTTATTTGCACATTCCCATCTTTCCAGTCCACCAAAAATTTCTACGCTTTGCAGTAGAAGGGCGCCATTTTCAGTTCAGAGCCTTACCCTTCGGTCTGGCCACAGCACCACGAGTGTTCACAAAAATTCTGGCCCCATTATTGGCCAATCTAAGAACGCAAGGTGTAACGATAATGGCATATCTAGACGACTTGTTGCTGATAGACCACTCCAGTGAAAAAACTAGAAGTGGTCGTTCACAAGACAATCAAGTATCTGGAATCTCACGGTTGGATTATCAACCGAGACAAGTCAGCCCTAAAACCAGTCAAAAGTCTGGAATACTTGGGGCTAAGGCTAGATTCAGGCCAGAGGAAAATATTCTTGCCTCGAAAAAAGGTGTTGTCTTTGAGAGATTTGATCCACTTAGTGGGTACAAAAAGACAGCCGTCCATACGCCTGTGCATGAGGCTGCTGGGAAAAATGGTGGCATCATTTGAAGCAGTACCCTACGGTCAATTCCATTCAAGGAATTTGCAAAGGGCCATACTGTCAGCCTGGAACAAGAAAGTTCAGGCCCTAGACTTACCAATGTCCTTGTCCCCTTCCGTTCGCAAAAGCCTCCGTTGGTGGTTGATTCCCCAGAATCTGGAAAAAGAGAAATCCTTCAGTCCGATTTCTTGGAAGGTGGTCACTACAGATGCCAGCCTTATAGGCTGGGGAGCAGTACTGGAGCAATGGTCTCTCCAGGGCAGATGGTCGGATGCGGAAAAGGCCCTGCCCATCAATCTCTTAGAGATACGAGCAGCCCGGTATGCCCTAGTAGCATGGACATCCAAACTCCAAGGGTCCCCTGTCAGAATTCAATCAGACAATGCCACGGCAGTGGCATATATCAATCATCAGGGTGGCACCAGGAGTCGTGCAGCCCAGAGGGAAGTAAATTGCATCCTGAAATGGGCAGAAAGATATGTCCCAGCCATATCCGCGGTATTCATTCCAGGAGTGGAGAATTGGAAGGTGGACTTTCTAAGTCGCCAACAATTATGCCCAGGGGAATGGTCCCTTCACCCCGAGGTTTTTCGGACAATATGTCAGCGGTGGGGAACACCGGATGTAGATCTGCTAGCATCCAGATTCAACGCAAAGGTGGACAGGTTTGTCTCTTGGACAAGGGATCCCCTAGCTTGCGGCTCGGATGCCCTAGTGTTCCCTTGGGATCAGTTCAAGCTGATATATGCATTCCCACCGCCACAATTGTTACCTCGATTACTCCGCAGAATCAGGGTAGAAAAGAAACCAGTGATTCTGGTGGCTCCAGCGTGGCCCCGAAGAGCGTGGTACGCGGAGATTGTAAAAATGTCTGTGGGGAGTCCTTGGACCCTCCCACATCGTCCGGACCTGCTTTCGCAAGGACCGATATACCACCCTTCCTTACCAGCCCTAGGTTTGACGGCCTGGCTATTGAGGCCCACATTCTAAAAAAGAGAGGTCTCTCTAATCCTGTGGTATCTACCATGATCAATGCCAGGAAACCGGTATCCAGGCAGATCTACTATAGAATCTGGAAGGCGTACATCGCCTGGTGTGAGGCCAAGAAATGGCATCCACGTAAGTACATAATAGGTAGGATTCTGGACTTCCTACAGTGGGCTGTAGATAGGAAGCTTGCCTTGAGTACTATCAAGGGTCAGATTTCGGCCTTGTCAATATTTTTTCAGAGGCCCTTGGCTTCGCATTCACTAGTCAAAGCCTTTATACAAGGAGTGATGCGTATTAGCCCTCCGGTTAATATTCCCATATGTCCATGGGACTTAAACCTGGTTCTGTCGGTTCTACAGAAACAACCATTTGAACCATTACAGCATATTTCCCTGGTTCTTCTCACCAGGAAATTGATTTTTCTAGTAGCCATTTGTTCGGCTAAAAGAGTGTCAGAATTAGCAGCTATGTCCTGTAAGGAGCCATATCTGGTTATCCATAAGGACAGAGTAGTGTTACGTCCTCATCCAGCCTTTCTTCCTAAGGTGGTATCGAGGTTTCATTTGAACCAAGATGTGGTTCTTTCTTTCGTTTTTTCCCAAACCTAGTTCAGTAGAGGAAAAGTTATTACATTCTTTGGATGTAGTAAGAGCAGTTAAAGCTTATCTAAAAGCCACTGCTCAGATTCGCAGAACGGATACTTTGTTTATTCTGCCGGAAGGCCCCAGAAAGGGTCAGGCAGCGTCAAAATCTACTTTAGCCAAGTGGATTCGACAGGTCATAATGCAAGCCTATGGCTTGAGAAGGAGACCGCCTCCGTTCAAAGTTAGAGCGCACTCCACGAGAGCAGTTGGAACTTCATGGGCAGTGCATCACCAGGCCTCCCTGGCTCAAATCTGTAAGGCCGCAACATGGTCTTCAGTACACACGTTTACTAGGTTCTACCAGGTGGACGTTAGAAGTCAGGAGGATGTCGCCTTTGGGCGCAGTGTGTTGCAGGCCGCAAAAGATCCTCATGTCTGATAGCGCTCAGCTTATGTATGGTGTATCCCCCCCCCTCATTGGGCATTGCTTTAGGACATCCCACATAGTAATGACTATGTCGCTCTGTGTCCCGTGATGTACGAGAAAGAAAATAGGATTTTTATAACAGCTTACCTGTAAAATCCTTTTCTTGGAGTACATCACGGGACACAGAGCTCCCACCCCTCTTTTGGGGACACTTATTGCTTTGCTACAAAACTGAGGTGCTCCCGGATGGGAGGGGCTTATATAGGGGAGGGTACTTCCGGTTTTGGAAGTTGCCAGTGCCAGCACCTGAAGGTATCTATATAACCCACATAGTAATGACTATGTCGCTCTGTGTCCCGTGATGTACTCCAAGAAAAGGATTTTACAGGTAAGCTGTTATAAAAATCCTATATTTTATATATATATATATATATATATATATATATATATATATATATATATATATATATATATATAAAATCTTAAAATTGCATGCGAAATAGCAAAAGAATATTCAACATTGTCCATAGGTGATGCTTTAATAACCTTTACAGCCCATCATTTTAGAGTTAACTGTAAATAACAGCTCTAGAGCTATTTCTTTCACTCTGTCATGCACAGCGAAAAACCAATATGTGTTAGCAATTGTTTACGTATGCATGTGCATCCAGAGGTATGCATGTTTACGAAAGTGTATGTGGGCAGGGGTGAGGGTCTCTTAATTTTTTATGTATTTTTTTCAGGTTTACCGTTTTTATTTTATATTATGTTATTTTAGATCTAAATAGGAAAAAACTTTCTAATGTCAATAAAGTGCTCTAAAATAACAGTGTAAGACAACAAAATAACAGTGCAAAACAGCGACTTAACCATGTGATATCAGCACAGTAAACAAATATTTATATATGTTATTATTTTATTTTATGTTATTTTTACTCGCTTTATTATTAATTTTTTTCTATCGCAGGGGACTCATAAGCCCTCCATGTTAAAGTGTAGTTCCAGCCATATATAAAGAAAAAAAAAACACCCCCTTGATTTAAATAACTAAATCAGTTAAAAAACGTTATTAAATGCAATGTCTGTTGTAGAAATACCTGTATTTCTTTATAATAAACTTTCTGTTCCCTGCTGAGCGCACTCCCATCTTCCTTGTGGACATGTATCCTACTAGTAGTAGCTTCTTCCTGAATGAGGTGCTACTGGCTACCCAGCATGCACCTCCCGATCTTGCGCATGAGCATTAAGCACAAAGCGCAGTGCATGTATTGTTGTTCGGTTTGCCATCGCAACGGCGGCATCGGAGGAAGTTCTCCCCCCGTTATGCCAACCTATCACTCAGTACTAAAACCTGGAAGCAAGAAAGCCTAGTTTTTTTTAAAGATGGTGCTTACCCCCCTGTCACTGGGTAAGGGCACATCATGTGATGTGTGTCTTATATCTGACAGGGGCAGAGTGACCCCCCCATATTCATCCCAGCACAGTCTGTGTGGCCACTGTCAGCTGGTTCATGCTGTGGGGACAAACCTAACTGGGGGAGGTTCTTTGGGTTCCTTCAGAAGTCTTCTGTTCCTTAGGAAGTTTCATTGATGGCTGGTTCTTCCAGAGGTTCAGTGGTTGCTGGTTTTCTTTGGGTTCCTTCATGGGTTCAGTGGTGGCCGGTTCTCTTTGGGTTCCTTCATGGGTTCAGTGGTGGCCAGTTCTCTTTGGGTTCCTTCATGGGTTCAGTGGTGGCTGGTTCTCTTTGGGTTCCTGTATGGTTCTCTTTGTGTCCTTCTGTGGGTTCAGTGGTGGTTGGTTCTCTGGGTTTCTTCATAGGGTCAGTGGTGACAGGTTCTTTCAGTGAGCCCCAGCTGATGACTTGGGTTGAGTCTTTGACTGGTGATCCTGACGCTAAGGGGGGTCAGTCATGTGGGTGGGGGCATGTAGGTTCCTCCAGGCTGACCTTGTTGGAGAGCACTGTAGGGTGACTTCACATCATTGTGGGTGGGGAAGGCCCTAATAGGCTTCACAGATTCTACAAAAATATTTCTGTACTGTTACTGGTCACGAGGTGTCATAGCCGTCATCGTGTCATGAAGTCTTCTCATGCATAGGATGTGCCTTTTTTCACAAGTGGTAAAGAAAATAAAAATAAAGATGGTGCTTATCGCCAGCTTGTATCGCATAATTTCTTGTTAGGAAATAACGCAATGCTTCCAGCCTGCGATGCCCATTGACTCCTGGGATTGATAACGAGCATCTCCCAGGAGCCATTGCGCATTCGGAAGGGAACAATGATGCCAGAAAAAAACAAGGTAAATCAAAAAAAAAAGAAAATACCCAATACATTAATTACAGTCTATTATCTTTCCCCAAGAAAATGTCCAATGGGGTATTCAAATGTTCCCCATTTGAGAGCCAGCAGCCGAAAATTTGCGCAACTTCTGGCTCTCGGTCCTGGCTGTCATTGACCACTCTGGTCTTCAGTGACAATTGGAAACCCATCAGAGTGGTCCCTGATCATGTAATCACTATGTCCACTATTAACAAAATAAGCCTTCAGATGAACACTGCCATCCTCCTGCTGCATCGGGATCTGCAGTGCCATTTATTTAATAATATTGTCAGATAATATTACATTATTAAAAATAATACTTTAAAGTGTTACTAAATCCACAACCGTAAAATCAGTCTGTATATGCAGTAAAGCATGTTTGTTATACTCACTGTGGATTGTGTAAAAGGGCTGTTTGATCCCGTCTTCTCTGATCCTCCCCTTCTTTTACTGTCCCAATCCATCTGCTGATGGCACATAGCCTTGGAGGCACTCTGCACATGCTCAGTTTGGTGTGTCGTGCTAGAGAGTGTTTTTTTTTTTTTTTAATGGAAGGAGGATCCATATGTGATCAGCACAGGGCCAATCAGCACTGTCCTAACAGAGGGTCAGGGGGCATGCAGCCTCATAGGACAGTCAGAAGAGAATAAAAACTGCTCCTACAATCTTTAACAAGTGCTGTGCTGGACACTGATAAAAGTCACATAACTGCTATATACTGCTGATGAGAAATTGTATTTAGCCATTTATATTTACTAAAATGATTGCATTTCCATGTTCTGTGAACTGTGGGAGACCAGATATAGCGAATGCAAGGTCCTGAGTTTAGTAACACTTTAATTGAAAAAAAAAAAATGTAAAGTGGAAAATAAATGTTTTGTGCACTTGTTAGCCAATAATGATACAAAAAAAAAAAACAGAGTACGGTAAACTAATGCATGCCGACGCTTCTAAATTTGGCCTGGACATCTAGGCATTAATGGAACCTTGTCACAAATTGTTTAATTCAGCTTACTGCGGTGAGCATGAGCTACCTTTTTATTGCATTTTAAGATCATGTACATGTAATGATTTATTTCTGTGATGTTTATAGAGCTGATGATATGTTTGTGCCTGTGTATTTGCAGAGGAAGGTCTGAGACTTTTTGTGGGTCCTGGAGGGAGCACCGCCCTTGGAAGTCATCATCTGCCACATAGGTGTGTAAAGCACATTCTTTACAGCATAACAGTAGCTTTATGTGTATATAGCAAATTTATTACATGTATTGCAATGATCACATGCTTCCTCACGGTTGCAAGCCTGGACATCATGTTCCAAAGAAGAAGCTATAAGCATTATTTCTTTATCGTACACCACGGGACACAGAGCCTTTATTCATTACATAATGGGTTGTATAGTTCACCAGAGGTGATTGGACACTGGCATACCCAATGAAGACAAGTTCCCCTCTATATAACCCCTCCCATAAGGGAAGTACCTCAGTGTTTTCGCCAGTGTCTAAGGTAAAGGTCACGACTAAGATGTGCTAAGGAGAAGCTCTTTTAAATATCCCTCCGGGGGTTAGGGCTATGCAAATGGATCCATCCAAACCGCTTATTAGGTATGCCAAGATGGATGGTACCCGGGCCTCGCAGAAGACCAAGGTTTTGCCTGTAATGTCTTTCTTAGCGGACTGGGCTCTGGGATCCAGCACTTTCGCTATATGTTAAAAAGCGTAAAAGTTTCTGGCAGAGTCTTTTACAAGACCCAGGGAAGAGGCCTCCTTTAAGTAGGAACCCATATCCCTGAAGGTTGGCACAACATACCTGCCGAGATGGGTGAAGATTGGTCTGTCTGGTCTTTCAGCAGTCCTGCGGCGGGGATAAGTTAAGTGGGAAAGAATCCTAACTTAAAAGAAGTTCTTAAGGACTTTCCCTTCTTATGAGTAAGGTGTCTTGCCTAAAGTCCGCCACTAGAGGGAGTAAAGAGCAATGTTCCACTCACCATGTACAGGAACGAAAGGCTCAGTATCAGCACTCCTCCGCTGGAGGCTCCGCATGTCAGTATGTTTGGGGATGTCTCGCACAGCCTGGTATGGTGCTCACTGTTTGTTGTGCAAGATGTGGCATAGTACTACCGCCGCCCCCCTAAGCGCAAACTAGCACAGTATTGTATGCATATTTGTACCTCTGCTTTGCAAGGACTATGTCTTCCAGTAGATGGAATACAGGGACAACAAAGAAAAATAAGGCATCGCCGCCTGAGTCAGGGGGCTCTAGCCATTCCTGCCTGATGCAGTCCTCTCCTGTGAGACATGAAGCACCAATACAGGATGACCCATTACCTTTGTCAGGAATAGCAGCTTCCCCTGTTGTGCCCGCTCCTGCTTATGTCACTGAAGACACTCTAGCAGCAGCTTTGAACAACTTAGAAGGCAGGATCGCTACTTTGATTGCTTTTTTTCCTTCTGAGAGCATTTAGCAGAGTAGGTCCCCCTTCTGTTGTTCTAGATCCCCCTTCAGAAAACTCTGATGATGATGATGATGAGATTGAGGATATATCCCCATCAGGGGATAAGGATGAGAAGTAGTCGGATGGATCAGGGGTTTCAGAAGAACCTTTTTCTGCTTCCCAGGTTCCTAAATTGCAGGTGCAATGCTATGCTGAAGCGGTACGCTCTACATTTAAGTTGCCTGCCATGATCAGCTGAGTCACCTATCTCCTCCCTGGGGTCATTAAAATCCAAACAGGCTGCATGTTCCTTTCCGGTTCATCCTCTGTTGTAAAATCTAATTTACGCAGACTGGGAACATCCAGATAAGCGTTTTTCTCCTTCTAGAAAGTTTGATATTCTTTATCCTATGGAGGAAAAATTTGCCAAAAAATGGAAACTACCTACAGTAGATGTGGCCATTTCTTGCGTAAATAAAAACTTAACTTGTCCTGTGGACAATGCTCAGGTATTTAAAGATCCATCTGAAAAGAGACTGGAATCTTTACTTAAATCCTCCTTTCTTATGGCTGGCGCTGTGGCCCAACCTGCTGTAGCAGCAGTAGGTATGTGTCAGGTCCTGAAGGAGCAGGTGAAGCAGGGGCTTAAAGATCTTCCTCCGGGTCAGGGTAAACTTTGGGAGAACCTGTTTAAGGCCTTATGTTTTACAGTGGATGCCAGTAGAGATTCCATTCAACAGGCATCCCGTCTCACGCTCCAACTGGTGCACATGCATAGAATTCTTTGGCTAAAACACTGGTCAGCAGAAGCTCCATGTAAAAAGCTTTTGGCCGGGTTCCCTTTTCATGGGGAATGTCTCTTCAGGGATGACCTGGATAAATACATCCAGAAGATTTCCAGTGGTAAAACCACACTATTACCAGATAGGAAGAAAATTAAGCGCCCTTCTTTTAAACGTTCTCTCTCCCCGGTGCCCGGAAACTATGCCTCCAGGCAATGGCGACGGCATTTTCAGCCAGCCACAATAGCCAAGACCCAGAATCAAGCCCAGGGTCACAAAAAAACGTAGGTTCAAAAAGTTAACAAGCAAAGCCCCCTTGTGAAGGGGCGCCCCCGCTCGGCCGAGTGGAGGGGCGGCTTCAGCAGTTTTCAGCGGCTTGGCTGGCAGAGATCCAGGACAAGTGGGTAGTATCCACAGTATCCTTCGGGTACAAACTGAAATTCCGAGAAACCCCACCTTATCGGTTCCTAAACTCAAACATCTCCAAAGATCCATTAAAGAGAAAACTCTTCTTCCAACCCTTGGATAACTTGCTGTCTCAGGGGGTAATTAGGAAAGTCCCTCTAAAAGAGCAAGGTTCAGGGTTTTATTCAAACCTCTTTCTAGTTCCAAAACCAAATGGAGACGTAAGACCCATTCTGGATCTAAAAGCTCTAAATCCGTTTCTGGACATTCGGCATTTCTGTATGGAAACTATTCGTTCAGTAGCTTCACCCTGCGAGGCAGAGAATTCTTGGCGTCAATAGACATCAAAGACGCATATCTACACGTACCTATTCATCCCGCTCACCAAAAGTTCCTAAGGTTTGCAGTGGAACACCACCACTATCAGTTTGTGGCTCTGCCTTTTGGCTTGGCTACTGCTCCTGGGTATTTACAAAGGTTCTGGCCCCGCTCTTGGCAAATTTAAGATCAAGGGGCATATCGTGACGGCTTATCTAGACGACCTACTACTGGTAGATCAGTCAGTGGCAAGCTTAAATCACAGTGTGTTCAGTACAGTAAAATACCTAGAGTTCTTAGGGTGGATCCTAAATCTACAAAAATCTTCTTCTCTACAGCCCCTAGAAAGGGTGGAATATTTGGGCATGGTCCTAGACACAACCCAAAGCAGAGTATTCCTTCTAGAGCCAAAAATCAAATCCCTAAAGGAATTGATCCGCATGGTCAAAGCAAAGACGGAACCATCTATTCGCCTTTGCATGAAGTTATTGGGGAAAATGGTGGCCTCTTTCGACTCCAGAGGTGCGCCAAAGCTTTGGTTGGTGGTTAAAAACCAAGAACTTTCAGACCAGGAAATCTTTCCTCCCGGTCACCTGGAAGGTGGTGTCAATGGATGCCAGCCTTTCTGGCTGGGGGGTAATTCTGGAAGAAGCCTCGGCCCAGGGAACTTGGTCCAAGTTCGAAAGAAGCCTGCCCATCAACATTTTGGAGATTCGGGCAGTTTATCTAGCCCTCAAAAACTGGACTCACAGGTTAAAGGTTTACCCTGTTCTGATTCAATCCGACAATGCTACTGCGGTGGCTTACATCAATCATCAGGGGGGCACCCGAAGTCAGGATGCTCAGAGAGGTGAATCGGATTTTAGTATGGGCGCAAAGTCACATTCCCTGTCTTTCTGCAATCTTCATTCCAGGGGTAGAGAATTGGCAAGCGGATTACCTAAGCCGCCAGCAGCTGTTGCCAGGAGAATGGTCTCTCCACCCCAACATTTTTCAAGCTATATGTCAGAAATGGGGGACCCCGAATGTAGACTTACTGGCCTCCAGGTTCAACAGAAAGTTGAACACCTTTTGTATCGAGAATAAGTGATCCTCTAGCCTACGGAACAGATGCACTAATGATTCCTTGGAATCAATTTCCACTGATCTATGCTTTCCCTCCAGTTCCGCTTTTACAGAGACTACTTTGCAAAATCAAAAAGGAGAGAATACCAGTACTCCTGGTGGCCCTGAGTTGGCCCAGGTGGTCCTGGTACACCGAAATCATAAGGATGGCAGTGGGGGAACCCTGGATGCTTCCACTTCGCAAAGACCTGCTCTCACAGGGTGCAGTGTTCCATCCTTCCTTACGAAAGCTAAATTTGACCGTTTGGCTTTTAAACCTAAAAAACAAAGGTATGTTTTGTATAGTTTTAGTATTTAGCTATTTATGCTAGCTGCTGTCCTTTGATCACTGATCACTTTACCAATTTCAATTGCTTCTCCAGCGCAACGTTAGCCCTAGGGCCTTTTTCCTTTCGGCTTTTGAAACCTACTTATTGAAAAACGTGGGCTCTCGCCGCCCTCCAGGCTCATCTATTATAGAATCTGGAAGGCATATGTTTCCTGGTGTGAATCCAGAAGATAGAATCCACAAAAGTATGTCATTAGTAGGATTCGATCCTTTTGTCAATTAGGGGTAGATATGAAACTATCCCTGAGTACTATTAAGGGTCAGATCTCGGCTCTATCAGTTTTCTTCCAGAGACCACTGACATCTCATTCCCTAGTCAGGGCGTTCATTCAGGGAGTGTTGCGGGTAAATCCGCCAGTCAACCTCCCTTATGTCCCTGGGATTTGAATCTAGTTTTGTCGGTCTTGCAAAAGCAGCCCTTTGAACCTATTCGCCATATTCCTTTGATTCTTTTAAGTAGGAAATTGGCCTTTCTTTTTCGTACATCACGGGACACAGAGCGACTTGGTCATTACTAATGGGTTATATAGATACCTTCAGGTGCTGGCACTGGCAACTTCCAAAACCGGAAGTACCCTCCCCTATATAAGCCCCTCCCATCCGGGAGTACCTCAGTTTTTTGCCAGTGTCTAAGGTGTTGGCCAAGAAGTAACATGTGTTTTTCACTGAGCTTGCGTACAGGTTCTTTTGGGCCTCAGTAAGCTATTCCGGATCCGACCAAAAAAGCTTCATAGCTAAACGGTCGGTACCCGGGCCTTGCAAGAGAAGAGCAAGGTTTTGCCTGTAATGCCTCTCTTAGGAGGGCTGGACCCTGGGATCCAGAGCTCTGGTCATACCCACGACCAAGATGTTTTCTGTGCAGGGTGCTATACAGGTCCAGGGAAGTGGAATCCTTGGGAACCCGGTCCCTGAAGGTTTAATTACAATGCCTGCCGTGATAGGTGAAGTTTGGGCTTCTGTGGACCAAACAGAGTCCTGCAGCGGGGAACAGGTAAGTGGGGGCCGCCAGAAACTTGGTTCTATTGGGGGACCCCCAAGCCTAATTTGTCTTTCTGTCTGTTACCTAACGGTATTCCCGCTAATATCTGTGTATGCCTGTAACTACTGGAAAATGTCAAATTTTAATAGTAGTCAAGAAAAAAAAAAAAAGAGGACCGCGGTACCTGTGTTAAACCACTAGAGGCCGCTGTGGTCCATTTTTTCTTGTCATGTGGATCTTTGGTTTTCTCAAGTCAAAAGATCCAGGCAGTTGGTAAGTTCTCTGCACAGGCCCTCCGGCAAAAAGGGCCCTGGCTCCTAGTCCCTGTTTGATTTCGAAAAGGGCGCCAATGGCGCGCGGGCGCGTGCACGCGCCTCCTATGAAAAAAAAGGGGCGGGGCGGGTGGATGACGCTCGATGCGCGCCGCGGCGCTTCTGCGCATGTGCAGGCGTCCCAGCATGTGTAAAAGACACAGTACAAGTGTCAGCTGGATGCAAGCAGAGCTAGCAACAAAACGGTGGCACACAGAGGCGGTTGATGCAGGCATCCCCATAGAAAGACACTTTAGTGGACACCAGCTGGTATATAGCAGCAACTGTGTTAGACTATTACCAGCAAAATTGGTGTATGATGACGGGAATACCTCAGCTTTGTGCTTATAGGATATGTCGTCCAGACGCTCTGGAAATAAGTCTTCCAAGAAGCGAAAGGGGTCTCCATCGGGCTCTGAGGATTTTGGGCATGCTGTACTGCGCCAATCTCCCCTGAAATTTCAGAGGTCAGTAGCCGTAGGAACCCCGCAGGAGTACCTGGTACTGCGGCTGTCCCCAGTCCACCTGCTCCTGTATATATAACAGAGGAGGTTTTATCCTCAACTCTGGGAGGATTGGAAGAGAGATTAACAGCATTGATCGCTGCTTCCCTGTCACAGGGAAAGCGCGTCCGATCTCCGTCTCCTCCTGCAGAGTGCCTGTTAGTGGAGGAACAGTCCCACACAGAGATCGACCTACCTGAAGGGGATCAGGTGAGGTTGATTCAGTTATAGAGGAATCAACAGTGGAAGAACCTTTCTCAGCATCTCAGGGTGAAAGATTATGGGTTCAGTCTCTGACTAACATGGTCCGAGCAGCATTTTTAATGCCTCTGGCGGAACCATCAACCACTACTGTTTCCTCGCCTGGGGTCGCTGAAAGCTCCCCAGACTGTCTGTTCCTTCCCAATCCACCCTTTATTGGAAGGGCTTATTTACCAGGATTGGGAGCATCCTGTTAAAATATTTACTCCCCCCAAGAGATTTCCAGTGATCTATCCCATGGAGGATAAGTTCATAAAAAAATGGAGGGTCCCTACAGTGGACACAGCCATCTCTTGTGTAAATAAATCACTGATATGTCCAGTAGATAATGTTCCAATGTTCAAAGACCCAATAGATAAAAAATTGGAGTCTTTACTAAAATCTGCTTTCTCTACAGCAAGCATGGTGACACAACCTGCAGTAGCAGCGATTGGAGTCTGCCAAGCAATGAAAGATCAGTTGAAACAAGTCTTAAGGGACTTACCAGATCAGCAGGCTCTTGCCCTAGCTGACCTACCTAGAGCCTTGTGTTGCGGTGGACGCCATAAAGGATACAATCCAACAGGCCTCCCGCTTTACGCTGTCTGTAGACATATGCGTAGGCTTCTATGGCTCAAAAAACTGGTCTGCTGAAGCTCCCTGTAAGAAATTGCTGATTAGCTTCCCATTTCATGGAGAACGCTTATCTGGAGAAGATCTGGACAAATATATCCAGAAAACTTCTGCCGGTAAAAGTACACTCTTGCCGGTTAAGAACAAGGGTAGAAGTCCTTCTTTTAAGAGGCCTACTTCTCCAGTCCCTGGCACATCGGCTGTGAAATAGTTCCGACTGCCTCCGCGGTCAAATCCAGGGGGCAGAAATCGGGGACAATCACAGGGTAACAAGAAACCCTGGGTCAAGAGAGGTACAAAACCTCCCCCCAAGTCATGAAGGGTTGCCCCCACTCAATCGGGTGAGGGGAAGACTTCAGTTGTTCACAGAGACCATGGCGGGACACCATCAGAGACAGATGGGTGATCTCCGCAGTAAGTCTGGGATACAGGCTGGAGTTAAAAGACATTCCTCCTGCCCATTTTATGAGGTCAAACGTGCCAAGCGATCCCCAGAAGAGAGGATCCCTCCTTCTGGCACTAGAACAACTATTGCTCCAAGGGTAATCATGACGTTCCCTTGGAAGAAAGCGGGTTCGGGTTTTACTCGAACCTTGTCACAGTCCCCAAACCAAATGGGGACGTGAGGCCCATATTAAATCTGGGAATGGTTAGCCTCGATCGACATAAGGGATGCTTATTTGCATATTCCCATCTGTCCGGCCCACCAGAAATTTCTACGCTTTGCAGTAGAAGGGCGCCATTTTCAGTTCAAAGCCTTACCTTTCGGTCTGGCCACAGCACCACGAGTGTTCACAAAAATTCTTGCCCTACGATTGGCCAAACTAGGAACACAAGGTGTAACGATAATGGCATATCTAGACGACTTGTTGCTGATAGACCACTCAGTGGAAAAAAACAGAAGTGGTCGTTCACAAGACAATCAAGTATCTGGAATCTCACGGTTGCATTATCAACCGAGACAAGTCAGCCCCAAAAACCAGTCAAAAGTCTGGAATACTTGGGGGCTAAGACTGGATTCAAATCAGAGAAAGATTTTCTTACCTCCAGAGAAGGTGTCGTCTTTGAAAAATTTGACCCACTTAGTGGGTACAAAAAAGAAAACCATCCATACGCCTGTGCATGAGGCTGCTGGGAAAAATGGTGGCTTCATTCGAAGCAGTACCCTACGGTCAATTCCATTCAAGGAACTTGCAGAGGGCCATACTGTCAGCCTGGAACAAAAAAGTTCAGGCTTTAGACTTACCAATGTCCCTGTCCCCTTCCGTTCGCAAGAGCCTCCATTGGTGGTTGGTGCCCCAGAATCTGGAAAAAGGGAAACCCTTCAGTCCGGTTTCTTGGAAGGTGGTCACTACAGATGCCAGCCTCATAGGCTGGGGGGCAGTACTGGAGCAATGGTCTCTCCAGGGCAAGTGGTCAGAAGCAGAGAAGGCCCTGCCCATCAATCTCTTAGAGATACGAGCAGCCCGGTATGCCCTAGTAGCATGGACATCCAAACTCCAAGGGTCCCCTGTCAGAATTCAATCAGACAATGCCACAGCAGTGGCATATATCAATCACCAGGGTGGCACCAGGAGTCGTGCAGCCCAGAGGGAAGCGAATTGCATCCTGGAATGGGCAGAAAGATATGTCCCAGCCATATCCGCGGTTTTCATCCCAGGAGTGGAAAATTGGAGAGCGGACTTTTTAAGTCGCCAGCAATTATGCCCGGGGGAATGGTCTCTTCACCCCAAGGTTTTCCAGGCAATATGCCAGCGGTGGGGAACACCGGATGTAGATCTGCTAGCATCCAGATTCAACGCAAAGGTGGACAGGTTTGTGTCTCGCACAAGGGATCCCCTAGCTTGCGGTTCGGATGCCCGAGTGTTCCCTTGGGATCAGTTCAAGCTGATATATGCATTCCCACCGCGATTAATCCGCAGAATCAGGGTAAAAAAAGAAACCAGTGATTCTGGTGGCTCCAGCGTGGCTCCGAAGGGTATGGTACGCGGAGATTGTAAAAATGTCAGTGGGAAGTCCTGGGACCCTCCCACATCGTCCGGACCTGCTTTCGCAAGGACCGATATACTACCCTTCCTTACCAGCCCTAGGTTTGACGGCCTGGCTATTGAAGCCCACATTCTAAAAAAGAGAGGGCTCTCTAATCCTGTGGTATCTACCATGATCAATGCCAGGAAGCCGGTATCCAGGCAGATCTATTATAGGATCTAGAAGGCGTACCTCACGTGGTGTGAGGCCAAGAAATGGCATCCACGTAAGTACGTAATAGGTAGGATTCTGGACTTCCTACAGTGGGCTGTACATAGGAAGCTTGCCTTGAGTACTATCAAGGGTCAGACGGCCTTGTCAATATTTTTTCAAAGGCCCTTGGCTTTGCATTCATTAGTCAAAGCTTTCATACAAGGAGTGATGCGTATTAGCCCTCCGGTTAGTATTCCCATATGTCCATGGGACTTAAACCTGGTTCTGTCGGTTCTACAGAAACAACCATTTGAACCATTGCGGCACATTTCCTTGGTTCTTCTCACCAGGAAATTGATTTTCTTAGTAGCCATTTGTTCGGCTAAAAGAGTATCGGAATTAGCCGCCTTGTCCTGTAAGGAGCCATATCTGGTTGTCCATAAGGACAGAGTAGTATTACGTCCTCATCCAGCCTTTCTTCCTAAGGTGGTATCGAGGTTCCATTTGAACCAAGATGTGGTTCTTCCTTCCTTTTTCCCCAAACCTAGCTCGGTAGAGGAAAAGTTATTGCATTCTTTGGATGTAGTAAGAGCAGTTAAAGCTTATCTAAAAGCCACTGCTCAGATTCGCAGAACGGATACTTTGTTTGTTCTGCCGGAAGGCCCCAGAAAGGGTCAGGCAGCATCAAAAATCTACTTTAGCCAAGTGGATTCGACAGGTCATAATACAAGCCTATGGCTTGAAAAGGAGACCGCCTCCGTTCAAAGTTAGGGCGCACTCCACAAGAGCAGTTGGAACTTCATGGGCAGTGCATCACCAAGCCTCCCTGGCTCAAGTCTGTAAGGCCACAACATGGTCCTTAGTACACACGTTTACTAGATTCTACCAGGTAGAGGTTAGAAGTCAGGAGGCTGTCGCCTTTGGGCGCAGTGTGTTGCAGGCCGCAAAAGAGCCTCATGCCTGATGGCGCCCAGCTTATGTATAGTGTATCCCTCCCCTCATTTGGCATTGCTTTGGGACGTCCCATTAGTAATGTCCCGTGATGTACGAAAAAGAAAAAGGGATTTTTATAACAGCTTACCTGTAAAATCCTTTTCTTGGAGTACATCACGGGACACAGAGCTCCCACCCCTCTTTTTGGGACACTTATTGCTTTGCTACAAAACTGAGGTGCTCCCGGATGGGAGGGGCTTATATAGGGGAGGGTACTTCCGGTTTTGGAAGTTGCCAGTGCCAGCACCTGAAGGTATCTATATAACCCATTAGTAATGACTAAGTCGCTCTGTGTCCCGTGATGTACTCCAAGAAAAGGATTTTACAGGTAAGCTGTTATAAAAATCCCTTTTTTTGGTTGCTATCTCCTCTGCTAGGAGAGTGTCTGAATTAGCAGCTCTTTCTTGTAAGGAGCCTTATTTAATTTGTCACAAAGACAAAATTGTATTACGTCCCCATCCTACTTTTCTTCAGAAGGTGGTGTCAATTTTTCATTTAAATCAAGATATTGTTTTACCTTCCTTTTTTTCCTGAGCCGCAGTCGGCGGGGGAAAAATTATTGCACTCTCCTAGTTGTTGTGAGAGCAATAAAAGTTTATCTTCAAGCAACTGCTCAGATACGTAAAACAGATGTTTTGTTTATTCTGCCAGAGGGTCCCAAAAAGGGCATCGAAATCGACCATTTCTGGGTGGATTCGTCAAGTGATAATTCAAGCGTATGGTTTAAGGAATAAAATTCCTCCTTTCCCTGTGAAAGCTCACTTGACCAGGGCAATCAGTACTTCCTGGGCAGTGCATCATCAGACTTCTATGGCTCAGATCTGTAAGGCTGCTACTTGGTCTTCAGTCCATACATTTACCAAATTCTATCAATTAGGTGTAAGAGGACATGAGGATTCCGCCTTCGGGCATAGTGTGCTGCAGGCAGCGGTATAGGGCCTCACGTCCAAAGGCAGCCTGCTTGATCTGTGTCTCCCTCCCCTTATATTGAGCATTGCTCTGGGACGTCCCACTATGTAATGAATAAAGGCTCTGTGTTCCGTGGTGTTCGATAAACAAAATAGGATTTTTAATAACCGCTTACCTGTAAAATCTTTTTCTTGGAATACACCACGGGACACAGAGGTCCCCCCCCTTCTTATGGAATCCTTACCGCTTTGCTACAAAACTGAGGTACTTCCCTTATGGGAGGGGTTATATAGAGGGGAACTTGTCTTCATTGGGTGTGCCAGTGTCCAATCACCTCTGGTGCACTATACAACCCACTATGTAATGAATAAAGGCTCTGTGTCCCGTGGTGTACTCCAAGAAAAGGATTTTACAGGTAAGCTGTTATTAAATATCCAATTTTATGCAATTTTTTATGATTGACTCCTGTAAATCTCCTAATGCAGTGCTTGCATCGGAGGAGCTTCAGATTGTTCCAAAATTCCTGCCCATGGGCTTGTTATAATGTAAAGATTCCTACTTGAGTCCTCCTTTTACAAATCACCAAATGTTGTGTTGCTTTCTTTTTCTTACATTAGGGTCGGCGCTGGAGCTTATGAACAGGTTGTAATCAAACGCTGAGAGGTCTTCAAAGCTTGACTGGTTCTGTGCAGATTATTCCTATGATCCCAGCCCAGACGGTTCAGTACTGAAAGGACTTCTTGTGGAACATTTTGTTACTTGGATGTTAAATGAAGAAGAGTGCTGTCCTCCAGAAGTTCGTGGATTTGTCTTTTTTTTTTTTTTTTAATCATCTATTACTATAGACGTTACTAATGTCCAGTGGATGAGGTCAAAACACAGGTCAGCGCAAGTAACTGTGCATCACGGCTTTCGGTGTCTGTCAAAAAATCACCCGCGATGTCAGCTTGTTTCTTATTCCACCTGACTCACTGTAATGTTGTGTGAATGTTGACTTAGAGGAACAAATTACTACATCTGTGTGCTAATTTAAAATGAATATCTTCTATAAGAGCTTTAATGGCACAGCTTTGTTCAGCAGATGCAAAGCGTAAGCATTGTTTAGCTGTAAGTTGGGTTTTGACTACACAAGTTGTAGGGTCTCTTGAAGCATGAGCAATTATTGTTACAATACAATTTTAGTTTGAATCATTGCAGCCTTGACCACTATCCTTAACCCTAATACTACAGGATCATAGGAAGCTCTGACAATCACTTCATATGTCTAGTGTGGCTGAGGTAGGTAGGGATAAATAAGCAGTACAATAGGCTGGTATATACTACTTAAAGTATCCAAAATGCTTATAATACACAGAACTAGGTTAACGTATAAACACCTTTTATGCCTTCATGTGAATATTATAGGATTTTTTTTTTTTTTTTAATGATGAAAAAAAATCACAGTTGCCTGAGTTTTACAAATGCAAAATGATCGAAAATTAGACCATCTGTAATTTATTTATTTTTTTCTAAGAAGTGGTTGCTTTCATATATGGAAAGAGAAGAGGCTCTATTTTCCTACATAGATATTTTTACCTGCCTTCCTTTTTGGTTATAAAAATATATTACCCATTATAGCTTACGCAGAGAAAGCAATCAGGATTAAGTTGTGAAATGTGCAGCTTTATTATTTTATGGCAATAAACAAAATGAGTATGGAGCTCAAAACATGGAGGAACTATAAAGCATAAACCCACTAAACCATGGCATCCAGATTTGCTCCAGTGTAATGTAGTTACACCAGTACAAAGCCGTTGTGTGATTGGTTGCTGTGGGCTGCCCCCCTAAAGGTTTTTGCACATGTTACTAAATAAAGCCTTAAGTGTTTTATAATGCACTGATTGATGCATACGTAACATAAGTACATTGTTGGAATAGAGTGGCCAACCCTGTGTGCTTCCTGGTTTTGGTTTGGTAATAATGTCACTGCAATAATTTGAATTAACAATGATTGCAATATACTTGTAGACATACTATACCCCAGCTGCTACTGATTACAATCATGTATAAAGTTGAATTCCGTATTGGATGAAGTGCTTGTAGCAGCTTGGTTTTCTAACTCATTCCTATGGCAATACATGGCTTTCTTTGTGCATCTTTTTTTTTCCCCGAGAGCCTTCAATTGGATTTCTAAGTTACTCAACTGGAACCAATTATAATCTGTATGTGGGACCTATCAGTAAACATATAAAAAGTAATAACTATTAGCCATATGTTTTTAAAGCATAAACATAGCAACTAAGTCATTCTTCTGGTATAGGTAAATAAAAAAAGCCAGCAGATGTCTAACTGGTTGCGAAGGACAGCCCGATTTTATTCCCTTCAGTTTTAATATGTAGGACTCTGAAGCATTTAAAGATTTATTTATCATGAACAGTTATTTCACCTTTCAGAAAAAATGAAAAGGTGAAATAACACCGTACACCCACCCCACCCCCTGTTCCTCACTGTGCTTACCTCTGTAGGTGTAAGCTAGTGTAGCGGTACAGGGATTCGAAATCCGTGCTCCTCTTCCTCTTCTTCTTACTGCAGCACTTCTGAAACAGATCAGAGTGATGCTCTGTGCCGGTGCTGACCAATCAGAATTGCTCAGATGCATCCCAAAAGTACTGCGGGAATTTCAAATCCCCCGAATTGCTGCACCGGCTGCATGGGCACCGACAGCTGATTACCCACATAGGTTAGTACAGTGGGGATGGGTACAAGGGCACAGGGCTTGTATTCATTACCCTTGGGTTGTATGAACACTTGCAAAAACATTTCATCGTCTATAGAACAGGCCTAACAACTATATCCCTGTGCAGATATACTAGATCAGTGATGGCAAACCTTGGCACCCCAGATGTTTTGGAACTACATTTCCCATGATGCTCAACTACACTGCAGAGTGCATGAGCATCGTGGGAAATGTAGTTTCAAAACATCTGGGGTGCCAAGGTTCACCATCACTGTACTAGATCCTTTTAAGAAAACAAAATCAATGTGCAAAGTGCGCCCTCTCTTGGTCACAAATCAGAAATGACCTGTCATTCGATATGGAGGCTGGTAACACTGGATGACTGCACTTCATTGTTCTTTGCAATGTGATGTATATGAACCCATAGATGTTACCAATCTGCCTAGCTCTCGCTTCTGTTTTTTGATCTATTGAGCACTTACAGTAAAAATGTCACTGTTCTTGTTCATTAAGTTGTGCCAGTAACAACAGCTTAAAGGACCAAGTACAGGTCTTCCAGCATAAAAGAATGAGTCTTCTCTTACTTACACTACATTATAGAGACTTATTCAATAAAGCAAATAGTGCAGACTGCAGTAAACCACAGCAACTGACCTAAATTATTATGTTTTTCTCTTGTGAATCTGAGAAGTATTTGGTTGCTGCACTATGCACATCATTGTTGCTTTTTGCACTACTATCCAGGTAGCATAGCACTCTACATCTAGAGCTCCGCATATTCAACACATTTACCCCTGCTGCCCGATCTATGCAGGCCTAGAATAAGTTGTCGGCCACACAGGATAACAGAGCCTATGCAGAGTAGGGGACGGCGGTGCCAGGAGATCTGTATCGGGATCACAAAGGCATTTTCACTTCACCTCCAAACCCCGGTCTAGAGAGCTGTGCTTCCTGGACTTATCCATTTCTTAATACTGATGAAGTGCATTTTCCCTATCAGCATTGCATGCTTTGTTTTTAAGTGTTCTGTAACATTCTGTATATTTAACTTGCTGATGTTTACAATCTAAAGTCTTTAGCAATATGTTATTTTTTAGGATACTTTTGAAGTAGATATTTAGCATAGTGTGTTTTAGGTTGAAGAATATTAAACTGTTTATTTCGTATTGCATTTATTATGTGTTTATTGAATATATAATCTACTTGTATGAAAACAGTGACACATTCATGACTTTATACAGGGATGTTACTTATTTTGAAATAGAAAATCAACATTTCATTTATGGTGCAATTTTGTCTTCAGTTTGTAAAGTGATATTTTTATACAGTTAATGATTTTATTGTATTAATATGTTTATTTTCTGAGCCTTTGGAAAACGTAAGTGAAATAAGCATGTCATAAGTTTAGGCTGGTATAGACCATTCTGCAGTAGCCGTAGAAAAAAAAATGCTATTATACAAATCTCTTACTAGAAAGCTATTTTTTTATTATTGATGATGCCCATCCATTGAATTATAGGATTTGTTGTTAAGCTTCCATAAAGCCATCCATTTGCTTTAGCTTTGAACAGCTCCAGTGTGGGACTTGGGTACTCAGTGGAGATGGGTCCTGGTGCACCCAACAGTACTTCTGTAATTGTGTAATCAGACTGCCTTGTTACAGATACCATCCTTCAAAGATAGTACATAGAAACATTTGCATTGTACAAGGCTAGAGAATGACTTTGGGAGTAAATCGGACCCTGTATCTGCAATGTTTTTTATTTTCTCTGTTACGTTATTATTTTCTCTGTTAAGCCAGCCATAGACAGTTTGAGGCTCGGCCAAGTCAACAGGAACCGGCCAAGATCCGAACTATGTATGGCCATGCTGTACCCAAGTCGATCAATCAGCTTGAGTACAACCAGCCTACCAGATTTAAAATGTGATTATTGCTAGCAGCTGTCTCCCATTTCCGGGAAAACACAACGGCTCAGTGGGAGGGATTCCCTTGTCAACACTCTTTGCTGATGGGGGGAATTGAGTGGCTGCCTTATGCAGGCCATAGACAGAGCAAATTTCTTTGCTGCAACTAAAAGAAATTTGCTTGATTCCCCCATCAATAACACAGTCAGTGTTGACAGGGGAATCTCTTTCTCCGAGCCATTGTGTTCTCTTGGGGAGACGACAGTGATTATTGCTAGCGTCTATGCCAGCCACTAGTGATAATTGCATGTAAAATCCAGCAGGTTGCTTGAACCCAAGTTGATCGGTCAACTTGATACATTCAGCCTGCCCATACATAGTTTGAATCTCGGCCGGTTCTTCCAAATCATCAATGACCGGCATTAGACTTGCATAACTGTGGTTTTATCTCAGTCAGAAAACACTAGTCTGAAGATTATTGAATTTACTAAGCGTCTTTGGGACAGGTACACCTATTGTGTAGGTTGCCTCGCCCTATCCCCTTCTGTCAGTCTTCTACTCATCTGCCCCAATCCGGCAAGATATCAACCGCAAAGCCGATTGTGATAATCTTTTGAGCCAGGCCTGAAGTATTCTGTGCATTCTTCCTTATAGAGAGTGGACAACACATGTGACTTTTCCAAATGGCTTTGCATCTTTATGGGTGATATCCTGGTGGGGAACAGGTTAGTATAAGACTGGCCAGTCAACCTGCATTATAAGTGTAACTTTGCCAAAGGTTCAGCATTCCTGAAGTATTTAAAGCACCCATCAACTCTAGTGTGCGAGTACTGAAAATAGATCATTATGGGAATGCCAGCTGTAACAAGGTGTTCACTTGTTTAAAGCTACAGCAGGTACTTTAAGATCCATATCCAGCAGTCACCTACAGAAAGGTTTAAAGAAGACCCGTAAAATCTGTGCTTGTGGATTTTAATGCTTTTCAGAATAGTGTTTAGATGCATAGATCACACAATGTCCTTGTGAAAATTATACCTTAAAGTGATTGTAATGTCTCGTGTTTTTTACCAAAAATAAATGTTATACTTACCTGCTCTGTGCAGTGGATTTGCACAGAGCAGCCCAGATCCTTCTCTTCTCGGGTCCCTCTTGGGCGTTCCTGGCCCCTCCCTCCCGTTGAATGCCCCCACAGCAAGCGGCATGCTATGGGTGCACCCGAGCCGAGTCACAGCTCCCTGTGTACATTCAGACATGGAGCCGCAACCTGGCCCCGCCCCTTCTCCTCATTGGCTGGCTGACTGACTTTGATTGACAGCAGTGGGAGCCAATGGTGCCACGCTGCTGTCTCAGCCAATGAGGAGCGCATCCTGGGCAGCCGAGACATTCCTGAAACAACGCTGGATCTAGAGGGAGCTCACATAAGTATTAGGGGGGCGGTTGCACACAGAAGGCTCTTAATGCATTAAGATAAAAAAACCTGCCTCTACAATCGCTTTAAACCATTTTCCTAGGATCATTAGGTTGTGGTTGGGTCGGGACAGATTTTAGTCTTCTCTGGGATTTAGGGACCCCTTTCATGTAATCCTCTATAAAATCCTACAAGAACATGACAACACGTTAATTGTAGGGCAATTGTAGGTACACACATATGCGGCCTCGGCTTTCAGGGGTTATACTGGGGTGATGCCTGCAGCTGCAGGCATCGCCTCTGTACTGTTTTTTTAGAGCGGGCAGTCGGCTCTTTAGGAATAACAACTAATGTGGCTAAAAGCCGTTCGGCTGTTATCCAGAAGGAGCAAGAAGGGACGACCCCACCCTATTCCTGCCACCTTCCCTGGCCTCCCGTCCCACCTGGAGACCCGATCCGCGATCCGGCACTTCCGCTGGCTGGGGAGAAACTGAATCAAAGCTGGAAACGGCTTTGATCGAGTCTCCTATGTGTAAACGTCGTTGTTTTTTGCGTTCTGAATACTTTGAAGTGCAAAGGAGGGATTTGGGGTCTTTTAGATCCTGGATCCCTCCATAAAGAGTACCTGTCACCACCTATTAGTCACAAGGGATGTTTAAATTCCTTGTGACAGCAATAAAAGTGTTTTTTTTATTTTTTTTACAGAGACCATGTAAAAAAAAAAGTTTAAAGCGCCACCGTCTCTGCAAGCTCGCGCAGCAATGAAAACGCATACGCAAGTCGCGCCCGCATGTGTAAACGATGTTCAAAGCACACATTTGAGGTATCACTGCAATTGTCAGAGCGAGAGCAATAATTCTAGCTCCTCTGTAATTCTAACCTTGTAACCATAATTATTTTTTAAAGCGCCGCCTATGGAAATTTTTAGGTACCGTAGTTTGTTGCCATTCCACCAGTGTGTGCAATTTCGAACCATGACATGTTGGGTATCCATTAAATCAGCATAACATCATCTTTCACATTACACAAAAAATTGGGTTAACTTTACTGTTTTTTTTTTTTTTAATTCATGAAAGTGTATTTTTTTTCCCCCCAAATAAATCACGTTTGAAAGACCGCTGCCCAAATACCATGTAACATAAAATATTGCAACGTTCCCCATTTTATTCTCTAGGGTCTCTGCTAAAAAATAGATATAATGTTTGGGGGTTCTAAGTAATTTTCTAGCCAAAAATGCAGATTTTTAACTTGCAAGCAACAAATGTCAGAAATAGGCTTGGGCATGAAAGGGTTAGACAATCTTACACTGCCATTGAATGGGGTACAGTAACTACTCTGTTATATTATGATTATGTTTATTATAACTAATGTTTGCCTCTGCGGTTTATGTGCAATATTTAGTTCTTTCAAGTATGCCTGTCAACCTAGAGCCTTTTAAAGTTATTAAAGCCCAACTCCAGTAAAACTTTTTGTATTTTTATAATGAGGGAGTGGACCTCTGTCTGGTTTTTATAATCATCTGGATGCCCACTGGGGATATTTCCCCCTAATTTTCCTGTTCTATGGACCTCTGTGTGGTGTGGAAGTCTGATGTGATGACCCAGACTAAAAGCGACCAGGGGCACTAACACATGTCTTATTCTTTCCATAACTGAAAAAAGTTGTTTCTGGAGTTCTAAGTGACAGGACTTGCCATTGATTATCATATGCATTGGGAAATCACTTTGATGCTTAAAGGGTAAGTTCACCTTTACAGAAAATCCGCAAGGTAAACTTACACTGGACATCCCCCCCCCATGGTCCCACTGTACCTAAGTCCCGCGATCACCCGCTGTGAGACATCAGGTTGCTGCTTCACCGGCCAGTGGATTTGGAATTCCCCCCAGCTTAATCTCCTAAAACGTACCTCGTAAAGGTATGGACGATGCCGACCAATCAGGACCCGCCTAGCCTGTCCTGTCAGTGCTGGAGAAGAGGAGAGAAAGCCACAGGGATTTCAAATCCCTAGACCGGACTCGGGTACAGCAGGAGAGGGGATGGGGAGGGGGTCCAATGTAAGTTCACCTTACAGATTTTCTGTAAAGGTGAACTTACACTTTAAGAAAGTCTATGCTTTGTATCAAAAAACAAACTCATTTTATTCCTCAGAACTGTTACATAGAATAATAAAACTTGTTTGGTCCATGTGTCTTGTTAGCACAAGTTGTACGTTCTAAACTTTTCATAAGCCACATGGGCCAAAATCAGCCGCTACAGTAGATACCAACTGACATTCAACCCGTGTGTATAGGTCCTTCATTGTTTGACATGCTGGAAAACCAGCAGCCGTTCGGCATCTGATCAGCGCTCTCAGCCAATGGCTGCGAGCACTGACTGGTGTGTGCTCAGATTCAGAATACTTTATTAATCCCAAGAGGAAATTATTATTCCCCCTCAGAATCGAATAGCACAGCAGGGAGATCGATGTACTAACATTGAATAGTTAGTACAGAGACCTCCTCGTGAGCAGTTTACCGTGTGTACCTGGCTTTACTGTCCCTGAAGAAGCCTTGCTGTGTGTTAAGTCATAAAGCATCAATGTAGATTGTTTGTAAGATTAAAGGAATCAGTATATATGACTCGCAAGCAATGTTTCTGACCAACATACCACTATAATAAACCTGTTCATTTTGCATAAATTCAGGATCTGTACTCTGGTGAAACAAGGCATAAATCTGTTATCAAGATTTTTCTTTTAACCAGTATCGCAGAGCAATGCTGTCATATCAAGAGACCCATTGCTGGCAATGGGTTTTACATTTAGTGAGTTTAGGTTTTTATTTCTCCTGTCTCTCAGGCGTTTGAGGTGTCGACTTAATCTTTTTGGTGACTCGTGCAGACAGCAGGGGGATCAGAGAGGAAGCACGCGCAGTGCTTTGGATTTTGGCTCGTACACACTACAGAGGGATGTGCTTTGTTCATTTTTCATGTCTGAAGTTTACAACCGTTTTAAATGTGAACAGCCATTGGTTAGTACAGGGTAGAAATCTAGCCACAGCTGTACACATGCAGCTGATTTCTCTCCAGGCAAGAATCACTGATTCTTGCTAGCAGCCACCCATGTGAATGAAGCCCAAAATGGGCTTCATTCAAGTGGGTGGACCTGGGGACTTGCCACATTTGGATTAATCAATCTTTTAGATGTTATAGCAGTATATTTCACTAAAAATACACTACTGTGCAAATGTTTTAGGCAGGTGTTTAAAAATAATGTAAGATTAAGAATGCTTTCAGAAATAGAAGTGTGTTAAGAATTTATTTTTCCAAACATCTTGGAGAACCAAACACAGATCTTCTGTGAATGTAGGCTGCCTCCTTCTGTCTCTTCATGTAATCCTAGACAGATGCGATGATGATGAGATCAGGGCCATGTGGGGGCCAAACCATCATTCCAGGACTCCTTGTTCTTTTTTACATTTGGTGACATTGGCTGCATGTTTGAGGTCAATAAATTTGGGGCCCAATCACGCACCTCCCTGATGCTAGGCCATCATTGATAAGTATCTGCCTGTATTTCACACCAATAATCCTGACCAAATTTTCAACTCTATTTGCAGAAATGCAGCCCCAAATTAGTAAGGAACCTACACGATACTTCACTATTGCCTACAGATACTCAGAATTGTGTCTCCATCCCTTTGGTATACAAACTGCCTCCTGCTACAGCCAAACATTTAAAATTTTGACTACTTTGTTCAAAGCACCTGCTGCCATTTTTGTGTATGCCGGTTCCTATTTTTTCGTGCATAGTTGAGTTGCTTGGCCTTGTTTCTTGCCCTGGTGTGTGAAATGAAACAAGTCTTCCACAACCTCACCTTAGTAGCAGAGTTTGGCTGTTCCTCACCCAATTTTAAGCCTCTTACATGGCTGTTTCAGTTAAAGGAGAAGTACAGCCAAAGCTCGTTTGACTGTACTTCGCCTGTGCAACACCGCAGTCCGTTTTGCATTCCCATGACCCGTTTTCAGCAGAGAGCGGGCTGAAGTCCGTTATCTGCTGATGTCACAGAAGTCAGTCCAGGCACCACATTATCCCGAACAATGGAAGTGGGGATCCGCCAGGTGCCTGGACCGACACCCAGCTCAGGCTCTCAGGGAGCCGCTAAGAGCTTGCACCGGCCGCTCCCCACAGCTCAGTGCTCCAATTAATGAGGAGGCAGAGCAGAGAGCTGCTGACTGACAGTCTGCAGCTCTGTGCTCGGGTCGGTGTCAGAACCAAGTGATCGGTAGTCTTTGATCACTCGGTTCTCAGTGCAGAGGCGTCGGGGGACAAGATGCATCATGCAGCATCATACCGATGCTGCATTCACCTAGGTAAGTATAAAACTGAAAAAACAATTCCATACTCCTCTCATAATGACTGTGTTTCAACTTGTATATGAAATTGATGATCATTAGCACCTGCTTGATATACTGTAATTGGTTAATCCATGCACCTGATTTTGTGCATGTGTAAAAATTGATACTGGTTTGAAGCCAAAGGGTAGTCGCACCAAATATCGATTAGATTTTTCTTCTATTTGCTCACTTTGCATTTTGGAAATTGATAAAAATAAACGAATAAAATAAATATTTTTGGAAGCATTCTCAGTTTACAGCATGTCTTCACCAAAAACTTTTGCACAGTACTAGATTTAAAAAAATATATATAAATATATGATATGAATATTTTTTTTAACACATGCACCACATTGCAAGTGGACTTTAAGCTTTAATTTAAAATTCCTTCATATCCCTTTTATGTAAGGGTTATTCATTTGAAAATAGAAACAAGCATAATTTTCACTAGGAATATATTGTTTAACATAAATTCATGAAATGCTTTATAAATTGCCGATATCAAAATATTCTTCAGTATGAAGCATTTACATGTCAGTTTTAAGGTTTTGTTATTTACTTGTACATGTGAGCTCTATCTTGTGAATACAAATAAAGTCTTATCTACACTGCTGTAAGTCGTGTCAATATCAAATTATTTCATATATTTATTCTGCTTTTCCATAAAAAAAAAATTGTACACATTGCTAAACAGTCACTAATAAATTACAAAACATACTTCCTATAAAAAATGTATATTTCAAAAATGATGCTTCTCCCATTGAAAAAAGTTCTTCTGAGTTTAAGGTGCACAGGAAGTCTAAACCTTTAGGCCCCTTTCACACATGCGGACCGTATGTCCGCTTATTCATCCATCCGTTTATGGATGAAAAAGGGACATACATTGGTCCCTATGAGATAGCGGGTGTCAGCGGATGAACATCCGCTGACACCCGATCTCATCCGGGTCCGCAATCCTCAGATTCTGCAGACGGAGGAAAATCCTATTTTTCAATCCGTCTGCAGAGCGGATCGGGTGAGCACGGACAGACGGTCCTTGTTCATCCGATCCCCCCCATAGAGGAGAGCGGAGATCTGGCAGGGCGGTCCCTGCACAGTGTGCGGGGACCGCCCTGTCATCCGCCGGCTCAGCGATCCCTGCTGAGAAAGCGGAGGTTCGCGGGGCAGATCATCACGGATCCGTTCCGTGTGAAAGGGGCCTTAAGCTATACTGCTGCCTATAGGAGAATTGGACGCTGGGGGGGGGGATGTAGGCCAAGCCAGGATAATCCCTCCTACTATCAGCATGCCTCAGGTTCATAGCAACACAGCAAACAAATGGCAAGCAACAGGGAACTTGAGACTCAAGTTGCCAACTGCAGGACCCTAAGCCCAATTCTGGCTATGAGTAAGCGTCAATTCGTGACGTGAAACGCGTTAGCCACCCTTCCCTGCATGCACACTATCTGCATTTGTTGTTTTGGATTTATGGATTTATTTTGAATTTGGATTTTTTACTTGAAATTTTGAAATAAATAACTGTCTATACAGAGTGCGGCAGTCCAGGGTTTCTTTTTCTCCCATGCATCAGTGCAGAGCCAGCACCTGTGTGAGTGACTGGGCGGAAGCAACCATTTGGTGAATTCTCAAGCTTTTGAGCGGTACGTTTTTCCTTTCCCCAATTCTGGCTACAGATGAAACCGCTACCTGGTAGAATTTAGGTAACGGCCAAAGCCCAATAAGCACTCAGATCTAGTAGAGTGTGTCATAAGAGATGATGGGGAATTCTCATATACGGTAGTTACATAGGCTGGTTGACAAAAAAAAGTCCATCTGTTCAACCCACAGAGAAAAAAACAAATCAAAAACCTCCCTATACACAATCCTATACCCACAGTTGATTCAGAGGAAGGCAAAAAAAAAGCATGATCTAATTTGCTCCAGCAGGGGGAAAAAAATTCCTTCCTGATCCCCCGAGAGGCAATCTGATATTCCCTGGATCAACCTTATAAATATTATCCAGTTATATTTTGTGCATTTATGAAAGAATCCAGGCATTTCTTAAAGCGGAGGTTCACCCAAAATATCAACTTTATTTTATTCAAATCATTGCACCATATATATACATATATGCCTAATATTTTTTATAGTGCCGCTTTAATTACCTTGAATCTGATGTCTAAAGATGGACTTCCGGGTTTTTCTCCCGCGGGAGTAGGCGTTTCTTTTGTTTTCTCCCGACGCCCCTGTGTTTGCTGGGAGGTTCACAATGCCCACCAGCAAAATGGAAAATGCCAGGATCGGTTTTTAAAAGTTTATCTTTTATACGAAAACGAATGGGGGATGATTTACAGCGCCAAACAAGTGAGTACTAAGTTGTTATCTGAAACACCATTGAATGCACAGAAACGATGGACCGCGGAACCTCCTCTTTAAAGCGGTTGTATACCCCGCTTGCACATTTTTACCAACAGCTAAGGCTTTATTATAGCTGTACGGTTTAGGAGATATTCACCTTGCATGCAGCCACTGACGTTAGCGCTACATGCGCTCTGAAGGTCCGGCGGATGCTGCCGGACCTTACTGGAACGGAGGACTCCCGCACGCATGTGCTGGAGTGATGTCATCGCAGCCCCGGCCACTCTCAGCGCCGGAGCCTGGAAGAAACATATAGGGAACATGTAAGCTCCCTCAGCGGGGACCGGGAGGTGGTGTGGGTGTTTCGTTCTAAAGTAAGTATTTCATAATGAGCCTTTACAGGTTGTTTTTTTTTTTTCAGGGCATACATCTGTTTAATCTACTGATCTGGCCAATACCAGCTCTTGCAGGATTCTATTCCACGTTTCACAGCTCTTACTGTGAAGAAACCTTTTACCATTTGGAGGTTAAATCTCTTTTCCTTCAGACATAGTAAATAACTACACCAAGTTCGCTATATGGACCCCTTATGTATTTGTACATGTTGATCATATCCCCCCTTAATCTCTTATTTTCAAGAGAGAATACATTTAGTTGAGCTAATCGGGGCAAATATACACTTCCATCGTGTAACATGGGTTGATTATATAAATATATAGACTCGCAAAAACCCAAACCACTGAAAGTTTCCTTTTTGTGAACAGGGGCAAGACCGCGAAAGAGCAGAATAATGTCCTGGTTGAGGTGAAAGACGGGAACTAATTTAGTTATGCCTCAGCATCACCTTGCCCTTGTGCAAAACCAGAAAGGGTTTCTTTCAAGACATGGCCACCATCAGTTCCAGCACTTGCCTCGCTGAGGTAATGGCTACAAGGAAAACTACCTTGTGGATATGAGTAAAGAGGAATGTCCCTAATGGGTTTTAATTTGCAGTCTCTGAAGCGCAGAGAACAAGATTCAGAACCCTTTAAATAACAGGGAAAAGGATGTGGAGAGTTACTTGGGAGACCCTCTGTACACAGTTTTATTCAAAGAGTGAAAAGCCAAGGAATAATAAAAACAAAATAGAATACAGAAACCTGACTAGACCCAGCTGCAGGAAGAAGAGGATTTGTCCCACGGAGAAACACCTGGTGTGGAAGCAATGAGACTCAAGCCTCGTACACACGGCCGGGAATCCCGTCAGGAAAAAAACGTTGGTTTTCCTGATGGGATTCCTGGCAAGCTTTCCTTGCCAAGCCGTGCATACAGACGGCCATTCAAAAGAACCGCCGTTCTTTTGAATGGCAAGAACGCAGTGACGTCATCGACTACGACGAGCCTGCGCTTGTCACATTCGGTGCCGTCGCCGCCATCTTGCAACCTACACTACCCTTGTATGCTACCGCGCATGCGTCAATCTTTTCGATCATGCGCGGGTTCACCTGGGGACAGGTAAGCATGCACACTCACGGTTTTCTCGGCAGGAAACACTCTGCCGAGAATCCCGACGAGAAAATAGAGAGCAGGTTCTCTATTTTTCTCTAGACAAGTGGAAAAAAGAAAGAAAGATTGCCTCTCCAGGTGGGTGGATTCCGCTAATCACTCGGTAGTCAAGAAATCAAGGGTGCTGGCGATGCACTAGGCAGTTGAAAAATAAAATGAAAAAATGGACTGCCGCACTCCAAAAACCTTTCGGTGGCTTTTATTTAAAATGGCATCAAACAAGTGGCACTACAAGTCACAGCAAAGCAAAGGAACAGCTGACGCGTTTCACACTTCTAAATAGTGCTTACTCATAGCTGGATAACCGTTTAAAACACTTCAAATTTATATTAAGACCAAAAGCTGTCATGTGGTCTGTGTAACCAATGACTGCAGCAGTCATTGGTTACACAGACCACATGACAGCTTTTGGTCTTAATATAAATTTGAAGTGTTTTAAACGGTTATCCAGCTATGAGTAAGCACTATTTAGAAGTGTGAAACACGTCAGCTGTTCCTTTGCTTTGCTGTGACTTGTAGTGCCACTTGTTTGATGCCATTTTAAATAAAAGCCACCGAAAGGTTTTTGGAGTGCGGCAGTCCATTTTTTCATCTCTCTATTTTTCTCGTCGGGATTCCCGGCACTTTTCTCGCAGAGAAAGGTCGTCTGTGGGAGCGGCGGCAGAGGAAGAACACCACCGGACAAAGAAGACAGCCCCAAAGCACCCACCCCCCATGTTGAGGGCATGCGGCCTAGTATGGTTCAGGAGGGGGGGGCGCTCGCTCGTCCCCTCCATTTCCTGACCTGCCGGGCTGCATGCTCGGATAAGGGTCTGGTATGGATTTTGGGGGGGACCACACGCCATTTATTAAAAAAAAATTGGCATGGGGGGTCCCCTCTGAATCCAAACTAGACCCAAGGGCCTGGTATGGACCTGGGGGGGGGGACCCCACACTGTTTTTTTTAACTATTTTTTTTTAGCCGGCAATTCTATTCTTTTACATTCAGCGGGAAGCTCCCTGACAGCTGATGACTCATCGGTTGTTAAGGACGCGGTGGCCCCCTCCTTAGCAACCAGCTATATATAGTGTAAAAAACCCGCAAATCTCGATAAAAAAGCGGGAAGCACAGCAAAAAGCACTGCAGAAATGCTCAAAAGCAACATGCATAGATGTGAATCGAGCCTAAAGCAGCATGGCAACTTGGTCCTTGGAACACAAGATCCTGTCTATCTGGCAGAGCCCAAGGCGTGTTTGAAAGAAGTCTTACCATGTCAACATACCACATCAGCTCAGGGCAGTCCAGAGCAGTGAGGATCATTGGACTGCCCTTCACATCTCAATCCTGCAAAAATCATAGATCAGGGTGTACTGATTTCACAGAGCCACAAGAGAGCTTCCGCTAAAGGATAGCTGGGGAAAAAAACTGTCAAGTTTGTTTAATCTGAATTCCTTGTAATAACGTGTGCATAACACTTTGCTTGTGCAGAACACAACGTATAAAATTAAATATAAAATGCAGAACAGTAACTCAACCGTGCGATACTTGACACAGTGTGCTAAATCCTAAATACATTCCAGAGCTGCGCTATATGAAAAGAGATAACAATGAATAAATATACAAATCTTCAAATAAATACAATAAAAATTGAAATATACAGCGGGTAAAATAATTATTGAATACGTCACCATTTTTCTAGGAAAATATATTTATAAGGCTGCTTTCACACTGGGGCGGCGGGTCCGTTAGCGGTAAAGCGCCGCTAGTTTTAGCGGCGCTTTATCGCTGTTTAAGCGGTGCTTTTCGGCCGCTAGCGGGGCCCATTATCGCTGTTTAAGCGGCACTTTTCGCCCGCTAGCTCTTGCAATAGGCAGGGGCGGTATAGGAGCGCTGTATAAAGCGCTCCTACACCGCCCCAAAGATGCTGCTTTCAGGACTTTTTTTCCCTTCTCGCAAACGCACCGCCCCAGTGTGAAAGCACTCGGGCTTTCACACTGGGGAGGCATGAGAGGCATTTTTTAGGTGCTTTACAGGCGCTATTTTTAGCGCTAAAACGCCTGACAACTGCCTCAGTGTAAAAGTAGCCTAAAGGTACTTTTGACATGACATTTTCACCACATGTCAGTAACAACCCATGCAATCCAAATATACAAAGAAACCAAAACAAATAAGTTCAGAAATGAAGTTAAGTGTAATAAAATGGAATGACACATGGAAAAAGTATTGAGCACGCTAACTAAAATTTATTTAATACTTCATAAAAAATCCTTTGTTGATAATGACATCTTCAAGACTCCTCCTGTATAAAGAAACTAGTCACATGCATTGCTCAGGTGTCATTTTGTCCCATTTTTCCACACAAAAAGTCTTCAAATCTCGAAAGTTCCGTGGGCCTCTTCTATGAACTCTGATCTTTAGTTCTTTACATAGAATGTCTATTGGATTCAAGTCAGGTGATTGGCTGGGCCATTCTAGCAGCTTTATTTTCTTTGAAACAAATTGAGCGTTTCCTTGACTCTGTGTTTGAGATCATTGTGTTCAGGACAATCATCAGAAATTTTGGGGCCCCTTACACACATTTAGGCCTGGGCCCCCGGGATCTGACCACCAACATTCCCTAGGGCCCGACCACTGGCCGTCCCATCGAATCCGCCCACTGGCCATCCCACCGATTCCCCATCCACGCCCAGCATCATCCATCCCTCTCCACAATGTATCCCCATCCATGCCTAGTATCATCTATCCCTCTCCACAATGTATCCCCATCATCATCCATCCCTCTCCACAATGTATCCCCATCCATGCCCAGAAACCTGGAGAGGGATGGATGGTGCTGGGCGGGGATGGGGATGCATTGTGGAGAGGGATGGATGGATGGTGCTGGGCGGGGATGGGGATGCATTGTGGAGAGGGATGGATGGTGCTGGGCAGGGGTTGGGGATGCATTGTGGAGAGGGATGGATGGATGATGCTGGGTGGGGATGGGGATGCATTGTGGAGAGGGATGGATGGTGCTGGGCGGGCTTGGGGATGCATTGTGGAGAGGGATGGATGGATGATGCGGGGATGGGGATACACTGTGGAGAGGGATAGATGGCTCTGGGTGGAGATGAGAGTTACATAGTGAATAGAGGCTCTACACATCTCCACCCAGAGCCATCCTCATCCATTTTCCACAATGCAACTCCATCATGCCACTGATGTTAGCTTATCAGGCTCGGCCCTCAGGTGTCCCATCCAAGGAGAAGGATATTCTAAATTCTAAATATACAGGCAGCATATGGGGCACAGCAGCACACACTAAACTTTTGTGACTTACCCTCCAAGATGCTGATGAGCTGATTACACCCACTGCCCGTGTCCCAGCCAATCGCATTGTAAACCAACCTAGCAGCAGCCAGCAGGCTCCGCCTCAGCAGGGAAGAAAGAGGAACGAGTGCTAGCCACGATCACCTGCTGGGGGGGATGTTGTTCAGAAAGGCGGCGGTGGCCGGCGGAGTCTCGGGCTTCTCACCACTTCTCTACAGGGGGGAGTGCTAGTGAAAGTTAAAGGAGGCTATATAGCGGCCGGGCGCCGTGCAGGCTAGCGGCGCCGCAGGTGATAGATTTATTTTATGTGCTGCTGTAGGGGGAGCGGGCCCTGGCCAGCCGGGGACCCTTGGGCCCCTTACTTGAGTACTGCCTGTACCCCCCTGATGGCGGCCCTGATTGTGTTGCTGAAATGTTCACCCTTTTTTTTTTTTATCTTCATCATCCTAGTAGATGGCAGCATATTTTTACATTCATCCTTCCTTCAATCACATGAAGTTTGCCAGTACTGTATGCTGAAAAAAAGCCCCACATCATGATGTTCCCACCTCCAGAATTCACTGTTGGTATGGGGGTGTTTTTGGGGTGATGTGCAGTGCCATTTGACCTCCAAACATAGTGTGTATTATGGCATCCAAAGACTTCAATTTTGGTCTCATCTGACCACACTTTATTCTCCCAGTATTCTCCCAGTATTTCCCAGGCTTGTCTAAATGTTGTGCAGCAAACTCTAAATGAGCTTCAACATGGTTTTTCTTCAGCAATGGAGTCTTGCATGGTGAGCGTGCATACAGGCCATGTCGGTTGAGTGCTTTACAATTGTACTGGCTAATTCCAGGTCTTTCTGAAGCTCTCCACAAGTGGTCCTTGGCTTTTGAACAACCCTTCTGAACTTTCGTTTGAGTCCTCTTTCATGAAATCTTGCGAGGAGCACTTGGTTTTAGGTCGGTTTACGGTGAAATTATGTTCTTTCCACTTCCAGATAATGGCCCCAGCGGTGCTCACTGGAACATTCAGAAGTTTAGAAATCCTTCTGTAACCAATGCCATCGGTATGTTTTGCAACAATAAGGTTGCGAAGGTCTTGAGAGAGAGCTCTTTGCTTTTACCCATCTTGAGATGTTTCCTGTGTGACACCTAAGTAATGAAACACCTTTTTATAGGCCATCAGTTGAGACTGAACCAACTGATATTAATTTGCACTGACAAGGGGCTTGATTGCTTTCTAATCAGTGGCGGTTGGTGCTTAATATATTGGGGGGGGCGGCAAACTAACACCAAACCCCACCCCTCCCGCAGGAGACAGTTGGGAATGTGGCGATCAAATCCGCCACCAGTGGGAGTCAGGGGGAATGATGAGCCGGGCCGTTGATTCTCCTCCCAAGCGAGCAGGAAGTGTGTCCTGAGACACGATTGGCCAGGAAGTCCTAAGACTCCCTGGCAAATCAGGTCACAGGAACTATTTTCTGATTGGCCGGGAGGAGAATCCGGAAGACAATAGTGAATATTGGTAAAGGGAAGGTTGCGCTCTAACTAATAATGTGAAAAACCACCAATAATGATAATTGGATAATGCAAAACCATAAATTGTGAAATAAAGGATCAATAAAAATCATATATAACATGTTAAGCATATACGCATGTTAATAACCGGGCATAAATTGATATGTCAACTATCCACTCAAAGATTAAGATCACCAAAAAGTGAAAATATAAATCCTGTGAAGGACAAATCCTATGCTGAAAATTCTTAATCAAAAATTCATAAGCACAAATAGTCCAAAAAATTATCAACAAAAAGTTCTTTCAGTAAATAAAGATCCTGTGAAAAAAAGGGAGCCCTGTGCTGATGATGATATTTATAGCATAAATCGTCGACCCATATAGTCTTAATGAAAGAGAAATTACATGGGTGTCTGGGATAATTTGCATATAAACATTCCAGGGAGGATTCAAAGAGAAAACATCAAGGTGTGCATACATTCAAATGCTTGTGACTTTAAACACCACAGATCCGCCACCAAAAGAAGTGTGCGCTTACCCGCTGCACAGACCAAGCTAGCCTGTGGCTTTAAACCCAGCCGGGGCCTTTTCCTCACGATGGTCTTAGGGAAGATCCTCATCGCTCCTCCAGAAAAGCTGTGTGTGTGGGGTCACTAAAGATGATGTCTCTCCACCAATGTGTCTGAAGATGTGTCTCAGAAAAGATAAACATACAAACGCCCCATAGGTAAAACCTGGGTAGGTATGTTTATTTAAAAAATCGCCAAAGGGCGTAAATGACAAAAACAATAAAATAGTAGGTAAAAATTGCGGCCGGCCAGCTGCAGTACAAACGCCCGTGCTCAAACAACGGGACATATCGCACGGTGACGTCAGCACATCGCTTCCTCCGACGCGTTTTGTCACTATTCTGACGTCGTCCTGGGGCACAGGCGGCGTACTGATGCACCGCTTGATATAGTAACCAACAAACCACACCTCGTTCTGAATCTTAAGTGGCTAACTAGAAACGCCATTTTGATTGTTGGCAACAAAGGGACAGAGCAATATCCCATGAATGGGCAAACATTGACCTGAATTTATTTAATGCAAATTGTATTAAAAAACGTCTCGATCTAAAAAGGCACATTAGCCGCTTATCTCAGTGGCCCAATGTGCTCAAACAGAGTCTCAATAGCAAGTATGTTGTTAAAAACAAAGCATGGAGATATCAATATCAACTATGAACACACCATACCAAGCATGAAAGCTGTTTGTAATGAAGAGGTAATGTGTCAGGATAAGCCAACAGGCCAATAGTGAATAATAATTTGCTATTATCACACATGTGGGTGGGCAGAGCACTGCACCCCGAGTCTACCCTTTTTTGAAGCCAATTAGAGCCTCGGGCTCTAAGCATGTGCTTAAAAAATAAAATAAAAAACCCCATTGGAATCCATGCATACGGCCTGCATGTAGATTAGGGGGCTGGGTGCATGGATGGGGGGGCGGCGACCATGTGCCCTGGATGAGTGGCCGCCACTGTTTCTAATTGCTGATAGATTTCAGCTGGTGTCTTGGCTTTCCATACCTCCCTTTCTTCGTGTGTTCAATCATTTCTCCCTGTGTCATTCCATTTTATTACACATAACTTAATTTCTGAACTTATTTTTTTTAGTTTCTTTGTATGTATGGATTGCATGGGCTGATGAAATATATTTACCTGGAAAAATGGTGGCATGTCCAATACTTCCTTTACCCGCTGTATATTTCAATTGTTTTTATTTAGTTAAGATTTGTATATTTAGTCATTATCACTTTTTAGGTGGTACTGTGGGCACTGATAGGTGGCGCTGGTGGGCACTGGTAGGCAGGACTGTTGTGCACTGGTAGGTGGCACAGGTGGGCACAGATGAGGCGGTGGCTGCTCTCCTTTATCGGGACCGATGTTCCTCTGACAGCCGCCGATGATCAAGTTTTTTTAGCGTGAGGAGAAAAAATAGCCGATTACCAGCTCTGTTTACATCACATGATCAGCTGTCGTGATATGGATTTCTGCACAAATTGGTCATAAAATGTGATCTGATCTTCATCTAAGTCACAACAATAGACAATCACAGTCTGCTTAAACTAATAACACACAAATAATTAAATGTTACCATGTTTTTATTGAACACACCATGTAAACATTCACAGTGCAGGTGGAAAAAGTATGTGAACCCTTGGATTTAATAACTGGTTGAACCTCCTTTGGCAGCAATAACTTCAACCAAATGGTTCCTGTAGTTGCAGATCAGATGTGCACAACGGTCAGGAGTAATTATTGACCATTCCTCTTTACAGAACCATTTCAGTTCAGCAATATTCTTGGGATGTCTGGTGTGAATCGCTTTCTTGAGGTCATGCCACATCATCTCAATCGGGTTGAGGTCAGGACTCTGACTGGGCCACTCCAAAAGGTGTATATTCTTCTGTTTAAGCCATTCCGTTGTTGATTTACTTCTATGCTTTGGGTCGTTGTCCTGTTGCAACACCCATCTTCTGTTGAGAATGAAGAAAATTAGTGAGGACAGCCGCACTCCAATCCAACGTATATTTATTCAGGAAAAACAGGCACTACAAAAGCCAGCAAAACTCAGGAAAGCTGATGCGTTTCACACCAATTCAGTGTAACTCTGCTATGAGTAAACACTGAATTGGTGTGAAACGCGTCAGCTGTCCTGAGTTTTGCTGGTTTTTGTAGTGCCTGTTTTTCCTGAATAAATATACGTTGGATTGGAGTGTGGCTGTCCTCACTAATTTTCTTCATTTGCTACGTGCATTGCCGGCACCCTTGGTCCCTGAGAGAAGCACTTTCCTTATTTCATCTGCCTGAGCGGCAATTTTTGTTTTTCATCTTCTGTTGAGCTTCGGCTGGTGGACAGATGGCCTTAATTTCTCCTGCAAAATGTCTTGATAAACTTGGAAATTAATTTACTCTTTCGTCCATGGACCGACACAGCTTCTCTATTGACAAAGTGGGTATTATCCGTTAATTAGGAGTGACTAGGCAGAAAAACTTGTAAAAAGTGTTGCACCACACCTTCTACAGTACCGCCCAGGGGGAGGACCCTCTGGGTATACCCTCTCAGTCTGCATCTTCGCAGATCAGTTTTTTTCTGTCTAGCAAGGAGTAGGACATGGCTCCCTTCGGGCCCATTGGTCCGGGGAAAAAAGATATATATATATATATATATTTTTTTTTTGCTACATTTGTTGTTTCCTGCGATCTTCGATCAACTGCCGACTGGGTGACAGACTGGATCCTCGATCCTTGTAGTCTCCCCAGTTTCGGCCATCGAGCGTGTGCCGACCCTAGTTACGCGCTGGGTTTTCCACGACATGCCCGTCGCTCCACGGGTGGCCGGTGAGCTTACGCTCCAGGGCCTGCATCGGACCGCTCAGCTTCGGCTGACCTTACGGCCGAGTCGCAGCAGCCTGGCCGGTGAGCTTACGCTCCAAGGCTTGCATCGGACCGCTCAGCTTCGGCTGACCTTACGGCCGAGTCGCAGCAGCCTGTCCGGTGAGCGTCATGCTCCAGGGCATACATATGATCGTCCCTTCTGGGTCCAATCACAGCATGCCTGGCCAACACTCACCTTCCGTGCGCGGACGATGATCTGTTTGGAATGTCTTCCAGCAGAATACATGCAGGATAGGTAAGTAAAACTCCCCTGCCTCGGCTGGGTGATTTAGCTGGACATTCCTGGAGAGATCAAGTAAGTGGTTGTGGCCCCTTTCTTCCCTCTCTCCCTGCCTTTCCCTCCTCCCTGGGCTTCTAGCTAAAGGTTGCTGGGTGCTGGGGGTCACCTAGGGGGTCCCACTGGAGCGGGGCTGGCTGTAACTAACATTTAAAAGAAATGTCATTTTTTCTTACCTGTGTTTGTGTCCTTCCTCCTCCATGCTGTCGGCGGCCATTTTGAGGTGGTCCATGCCAAGTTTGGCCTCTTGTGACTGCCCGGCGGCCATCTTCCTGTGGTTCGGCCACACCCACTGGCCCCTATCAGCTGATCGGCGGCCATGTTTGTCCACCCTGTATGCAGATATTGCCGTTCGGCGGCCATCTTTTTGTGGGCTATGGCTGCTTGACCTCTATCTTCTGTCGGCGGCCATTTTCTTAGAGCCCACATTATCTTCCATACAGACGTTTTTGGCAACCATTTTTCGAGAGCCTCCGGCCTCTAGGGTGCATTACACTGGCGCGAAAATTCACACAGGAAGTGCTGATAAAAGAAGCAGACTGACACAGCAGCAGTGGGACAGCATCACAGGCGCAGCATAGCAGTACCTATCCAGGGTGGTGAGTCCTCTGGGTGACCCGGCCTCTCTGCAGCACGGGAGGGTGGCCTATTGATATCTTGCCTGGAGCCCTGTGAGTGTCAGCGTGTGGTCAGCATGGCATCTGAGCCAGATGTCTTCTCCCCTGAAACACCAGATTTAGCAGCTGGTGCCCCTAAGGTGTCTATGAACGCTATGACTGCAATCCTAGAGGCGTTTGCTGCCAGGGTGGAAGCAGCACACGGGAATACAGGGGGTAGTAAACGCCCCATCCCCTGCAAGCTTCTGGGGATAATTCTGATGCAGAACCAGGTCCAGCTACGGCTCGGGGCCCAGATTCTGACGCATCAGAGACTGCAGACCGTGACCGGACAGTGAGAATGACTCAAAGTCCAGGTCAGTACGCGAGACGGCTTTGGTATCTGACCTTATTACTGCAGTGCGGGATATGCTAAAATTGGAAAATACTGCAGAAGCAGCAGAGACTCCGGTCCACTTGGGTTTCATAGACCTGCCCGCACTGCTAAGGTGTTCCCTTGTGTGTCTTTTGATAAACTCTTATACAAGGAATGGGAGAACCCACTGAGGGTCTTTACAGCCCCAAAGAGGTTTGCGGTACGGTACCCCTTTTGAGGAGAGTTTTCTGAAGAAATGGACCTCTCCCCCCTATAGTGGACCCTCCGGTGTCCAGACTTAATAGAGCCACCACAATTCCTGTAGAAGGGGCTCCTGTTTTCTAGGACCCTGTGGATAAGAAGGCTGAAGCACTCGCTTGCTACCTATACTCAGTGGTAGGCTCGGCAGTACGCCCGGCATTGGCGGGGGCCCTAGTGTCTCACACACTTCCTGAATGGGCAAGATTGCTACTCCAGGGGTTAAGGAGCGAGATGCTCCTCCTGATGAGATAACATTGGCCGACCTGTTGGTCCAGGGCCTTAGGTTTGTCTGCGAGTCAGACATGAATACTATTCCCCTGCTGTCTAAAACTTCGGTTTATGCAGTAGCAATACGCCGCCTGATCTGGCTAAAAGGCTGGTCTGCGGACCAGACTTCCAAGAAAGCCCTGTTGGATCTGCCTTTTAAGGGCGACAGACTTTTTGGGGCTTCTCTGGATGACATCATCAAGGATGCCACAGGAAGTAAAAGCACTTTGCTTCCCCAAATTAGCAAGGGTAAGGGGCCACGCCAAGGGCCCTCCTTTACTGCACACAAGTGGTTTTTTCATCCCCCTAGGGCGACAGGGAAAAGACCCCAGGCCGATAAAGCGCCTGCCCAAGGACAAAAGCGTCCCTGGTCCCGCATACCCAATAAGCCTGCGGACAAATTTGCGTCCGCATGAAGGTCCACCCCCACCCAGCTCTCGGGTGGGGAGACGTCTTCGCAAATTCGCGACTCAGTGGACAGCACTAATCTCCGACAGGTGGGTTTGCGAAGTAATCTCCTCAGGCTACAAGATAGAGTTTCTCTCTTGTCCACCGGACAGATTCAACACCTCCAATCTCCAGCTACTACCGACCCGTCGGGAGGCCCTGTATGGGGCGGTCCAGGGTCTACTGGAACGCGGGGTAGTTATTCCAGTTCCAGAACTGGAACGGGGTTTTTACTCAAATCTGTTCATTGTGCCGAAGAAGGAGGGGGTTCGTCCAAGCTTGGATCTCAGAGCCCTCAATTGCTTTGTGAAGGTACAAAGTTTTCGGATGGAGTCGGTTCGATCTGTAGTCACGGCTCTCCATCCGGGGGACTTTCTGGCCTCCTTGGACATCAAGGACGCATACCTGCATGTCCCCATATACTCCAGACACCAGAGGTTTCTGCGATTTGCTATCGGGAAGGACCACTACCAGTTTGTGGCCCTCCCGTTGGGCCTTGCCTCAGCACCCAGGACGTTCACCAAGGTGCTCGCTCCGATTCTGGCACTTCTAAGACAGCGGGGTATCGCTATCACAGGCTACTTATACGACCTTCTGCTGAAGGCCCCTTCAAGCTCAGAATTAGAGGTAAGCGTGTCCATTACCTGTCAGACTCTTCGAGACTGTGGTTGGATACTAAACACGCAAAAGTCAGTATTGGTGCCCACTCAACGCCTAGTGTACCTGGGGTTGATTCTGGATTCCTCAGAGGCAAAGCTATTCCTCCCTGTGGAGAAGTTGCAGACCCTCCGGGCTGCAGTACGGCAGCTGACTTCCAGGAATTGGTCGTCACTCCGTTTTTGCATGCGAGTGTTGGGCCTCATGGTAGCCTCCTTCGAGGCGGTTCCATATGTTCAATACCACACTCGAGTGTTACAGAAAGTTCTGTCCAGATGGAACAGATGCCCTTCATCTCTGGATTATCAAATCCGAGTGAGCCACCTAGTCAGGAGATCCCTGGTATGGTGGCTGACAGCACCGGCTGTAATGGCCGGGAAGTCATATCTTCCGATTTACTGGATAGTGATCACAACGGACGCCAGCCTTACAGGTTGGGGGGGAGTCTGGGGTGTCCAGTCGGCGCAGGGTCGCTGGACCCCAGAGGAAGCCCTCCTGCCGATCAATGTCCTGGAGATCCAGGCGATCAAGCTGTGCCTCTTCAAATGGTCTCAGAGACTGCAAGGGCGTCCAGTCAGGATCCAGTCAGACAACGCCACAGCAGTGGCCTATGTCAATCATCTAGGAGGAACAAGAAGCTCAGCTGCAGCATCGGAGATCGCTCGCATCCTGAAGTGGGCAGAGAGGAGCGTACCGTCACTGTCGGCCGTGTACATTCCGGGTGTGGAAAACTGGCAGGCGGACTACCTGAGCCGCCAGATGCTGGACCAGGGAGAATGGTCCTTACACCCGGAGGTGTTCCAACTCCTCTGCCAAAGATGGGGCACACCAGACGTAGATCTTCTGGCTTCCCGACTCAATCGGAAGGTATTGAGATTTGTGGCCCGGTCAAGAGACCCATGGGCAGACGCAACGGACGCGTTGGTAGCATCGTGGGGTCAGTATCGGCTAATCTATGCCTTCCCTCCCTTAAGGCTTCTTCCTCTTCTGCTCCGCAGAGTGGAGGCAGAGGGAATTCCAATGATCCTAATCGCTCCAGATTGGCCTCAACGTCCTTGGTACGACGATCTAGTACGTCTGGTAGCAGACGTCCCCTGGCGCCTACCACTACGGAAGGACCTGCTATCGCAAGGTCCCATATTCCATCCTGCTTTACAGTCATTGGCTTTAACGGCATGGCTGTTGAGAACCAGGTACTGAGAGACCGGGGCCTGTCAGACTCAGTAATCTCTACTATGAGAAGTGCTCGAAAACCGTCCTCTAGGAAGGTCTATCACCGCACTTGGAGGGCCTACATCTCCAGGTGTGAGGAAATGAAATGGCATCCGCGTACCTATTTGGTTTCCAGAATCCTGCTGTTTTTACAGCATGGGGTGGACCAAGGGCTTGCCCTAAGTACGATTTAAGGGACAGATATCTGCCCTGGCTGTCTTTTTTCAGCGACCCCTGGCGACTCACTCTCTCGTGAGTACATTTGTGCAGGGGGTTCGACATGTGGCCCCTCCGGTCCGTCCCCCGTTACCTCCGTGGGACTTGAACCTGGTCCTCTCGGTGCTTCAGAAGGCACCGTTTGAGAATATTAGAGATATTCCCCTGTTGACACTTTCTCAGAAAGTGGTCTTTTTGGTGGCTGTTACGTCAGTTAGACGAGTCTCTGAGCTGGCAGCCTTGTCCTGCAAGGCTCCCTATTTGAACTTCCACAAGGATAAGGTGGTGCTGCGGCCGCAGCCTTCCTTTCTTCCGAAAGTCGTTTCGGCTTTTCATCTCAACGAAGACATTGTACTTCCATCCTTGTGTCCTCAGCCGTCGAATCCTAAGGAGTCGGCGTTGCATTCCTTGGACGTTGTCCGAGCTTTGAGAGTATACCTATCTGCTACTTCCCTGTTCCGGAAGTCAGACTCACTGTTTGTTTCGGTGGCTGGTCCCAAGAAGGGCCAAGCAGTCTCATCGGCCACCATCTCTAGGTGGATCCGACAGATAGTAATCCAGGCTTACGCCTTAAAGGGTCAGGCGCCCCCCTTTCCTGTCACGGCGCATTCGACCAGGGCAATAGGTGCCTCTTGGGCTTTCCGACATCAAGCGTCTGTTTCCCAATTATGTAAAGCGGCGACTTGGTCGTCCGCTCACACTTTCACAAAATTCTACAAAATTGATGTAGGTGCATCTTCGGATGCCTCTTTTGGCCGCAAGGTTTTGCAAGCGGCTGTTTAGAGTTGCAACTCCTCCGTTGGAGGAGTGCTGTTTTGTGTTTGGGGTGAAGTTTATTTTTATGCTGTTACCACCCCTCGTTTTTTCTCTGACACTGCTTTGGGACGTCCCACTTTGTCAATAGAGAAGCTGTGTCGGTCCATGGACGAAAGAGTAAATAGGATTTTTTACTCACCGTAAAATCCTTTTCTCTGAGTCCATGGACCGACACAGCACCCACCCCTCCTTTTAAGTTTGTACTGCTTTTTGACAAACTGATCTGCGAAGATGCAGACTGAGAGGGTATACCCAGAGGGTCCGCCCCCTGGGCGGTACTGTAGAAGGTGTGATGCAACACTTTTTACAAGTTTTTCTGCCTAGTCACTCCTAATTAACGGATAATACCCACTTTGTCAATAGAGAAGCTGTGTCGGTCCATGGACTCAGAGAAAAGGATTTTACGGTGAGTAAAAAATCCTATTTTTCCTTCGATGATAGCAATCCGTCCAGGCCCTGACGCAGCAAAGCAGCCCCAAACCATGATGCTCCCACCACCATACTTCACAGTTGGGATGAGGTTTTGATGTTGGTGTGCTGTGCCTCTTTTTCTCCACACATAGTGTCGTGTGTTTCTTCCAAACAACTCAACTTTGGTTTCATCTGTCCACAGAATATTTTGCCAGTACTGCTGTGGAACATCCAGGTGCTCTTGTGCAAACTGTAAACGTGCAGCAATGTTTTTTTTTGGACAGCAGTGGCTTCCTCTGTGGTATCCTACCATGAAATCCATTCTTGTTTTGTGTTTTACGTATCGTAGATTCACTAACAGGGATGTTAGCATATGCCAGAGACTTTTGTAAGTCTTTAGCTGACACTCTAGGATTCTTCTTCACCTCATTGAGCAATCTGCGCTGTGCTCTTGCAGTCATCTTTACAGGACGCCCACTCCTAGGGAGAGTAGCAGCAGTGCTGAACTTTCTCCATTTATAGACAATTTGTCTTACCGTTGTGACTGATGAACAGCAAGGCTTTTGGAGATACTTTTTGTTAGGGGTACAGTTGTTTCTAACCAGCCAGGCAGGTTCAGGGAATGCAAGAAAAGACTTCAGCGACCCCCACAGATCTGGAGACATCAAATTAAGGACACAGGACGCAGCTCTTGCAATGTGCCCAAATGATGTCTAGTTTAATCAGCTTAACATCTCGGGAATTTATGCAATTCTAGGGAACAAAACTGGGGATGGGAGGAGTTCACATGATACAAATTCAGGTTAATAATTTCCTATTAGCTAGTACGTGTTACAAAGTTCAGGTAATATTTCGCTGATGAAACAAAAATCTTACATAGATGTGAACTTCAACATATGTGGTATAAATATATGCTTTCTGTGTTTACACAGGTGTCGGTAGAACTATACTTAACTTATCTTAAACATGAGCTAGGGCAAAGTCCATAGATATGGTTTATGCCTAAATGACCATGAAAACCTTTACACAGAAATAAGTACATTTCAAACAAAACCTTATGTAAGTTGAAACTTTAAGTATGAGTTTCAACTTTTGTTCAATTCGTGAACACAAAATGGAGGTTGTCATCCTATGTTCCCTTGCACTTTTATAACCCTTTCCAGCTTTATGCAAGTCAACAATTCTTAATCTTAGGTCTTCTGAGAGCTCTTTTGTGCGAGGCATCATTCACATCAGGCAATGCTTCTTGTGAAAAGCAAACCCAGAACTGGTGTGTGTTTTTTATAGGGCAGGGCAGCTGTAACCAACACCTCCAATCTCATCTCATTGATTAGACTCCAGTTGGCTGACACCTCACTCCAATTAGCTCTTGGAGATCTTATTAGTCTAGGGGTTCACATACTTTTTCCACCTGCACTGTGAATGTTTACATGGTGTATTCAATAAAAACATGGTAACATTTAATTCTTTGTGTGATATTAGTTTAAGCAGACTGTGATTGTCTATTGTTGTGACTTAGACGAAGATCAGATCACATTTTATGACCAATTTGTGCAGAAATCCATATCATTCCAAAAGGGTTCACATACTTTTTTTTTGCAGCTGTATTTGTTTTAGTTTCTTTGTATGTATGGATTGCATGGGTTTTTATTGATGTGGTGAAAATAGCACCTTTAGAAATATATTTACCTGGAAAAATAGTGGCATGTTCAATACTTATTTTACCTGCTGTATATTTCTATATTTTTTTATTTATTTGTATATATTTATTCATTGTTATCACTTTTTATATAGTGCAGCTCTAGAATGTATTTAAAATGTTTAATCTGAATGCCAGGAAGATCAACATTCACCAATAGCGTCCCTAGTGATGCTGTCCTCCGTAAACTGTGTATTAGAATGCTTCCAATCTCCACTGAGAAAAAGTTGTGAAGGCAATAGGAGAGGTAAAGTCTTTACAGTCTTGGGTAAGTCATAGGCAACTTATAATTATGAACTGATCTAATTCTACGATAGAATTGTTTTATTCAATCATGTATTTTGTTAGTTGCTGCAATTTTTAACAATACAGAAGCAGTTCTTATTTATAGATTGTCTAGAAAGCCCCTAAACTGTGTAAACGTGGTAGTGGTTATGAAGAATAGAATAGTGATGATGGCAGTGCCTGTGACTACTTTTTTGTGAAGGTCAACCATCCAACACTTATGAGCCAACATTTGGTGCACCTGCAGAGCTGACTACTACCAAAGAACACATGCCAGACTGTTGACTGGTTGAAGCCATCACTCTGTTCTTGGCGGAGTGTTCACTAGCTCCATGTAAAACTATATTTCTGAATTTTCTAATGAATACATCAATATGTTATATCTTCATAAAATGCATTTTATCTTATCTTTTCAAACTAAATAAAGTATTGATTCACCCCTCTATTTGTACTTGTGACCATTGTCACTGAAAAATACAATTAATGGAAATTCAAAATTTTAGAAGTGTCTCCAAAGGGAAACCATCTAATAGGGACACCTGTTCCAGAAGAAATCCCACTTAACTTTCTACCTTCCATGGTGCGACAGTAACAGTGCTCTCTGCCGGGGCAACCCAATCCATACACCAGATCTACTCACAGGTGCCTGAGCTCGATGTATCCCATCACACTCCAACGTCATAAACAGTAGAAAGAGCCGGCAACACTGAAATCCTTGAAGTGTAGTTTAACCACTTGCTTACTGGGCACTTAAAGGGGGATTCCACCCACGATTTTTTTTTTAAAGTAAGCAGCTACAAACACTGTAGCTGCTGACTTTTAATAAGGCAATTACCTGTCCTACTCGCCCGCGATGTCCGCCCCCCGAGGCCGATCCCTCGATCCTGGCAGCTCCTGGCGCCGCTATCCTCAGTAAGGGAAACAGGCAGTGAAGCCGTGCGGCTTCACTGCCCATTTCCTACTGCGCAAGCGCGAGCCGCCCGGTGCTTTGCGAATGGGCCGGCTGCTCTCTGGGATACACACAGTTCCCATAATGCAGCGCGCCCCATTCACAAGAAGACACCGCGAGTAGGACGGCGGAAGAAGACCAGCCGCGGACGATGAAGAGGCAGATAAGGGACTTCCACATAGCAACCGCTATTTCTGGTAAGTAAAAAAAAGTTTTTATTCCAATTTTTTTTTTCTATTTATTTTTTTAGGATTTTTGGAATAAAAAAAAAAAATCAGGGTGAAACTACACTTTAAACCCCCCCTCCTGCCCAGACCAATTTGCAACTTTCAGTGCCGTCACACTTTGAATGACAATTGCTCAGTCATGCAACACTGTACCATCATTTTTTTTCCACACAAATCAAGCTTTCTTTTGGTGGTATTTAATCTCTACTGGGGTTTTTTATTTTTTTGCTAAACAAACAAAAAAAGACAGAAAATTTTGATAAAATAAAAAAATGGCTTTCATGGTTTGTTATAAAATTTTGCAAACAGGTCATTTTTCTCCTTCATTAATATGCGCTGATGAGGCTGCACTGATGGGCTGCACTGATAGGCACAGATAATGCGGCACTGATGGACACTAATAAGTGGCATTGATGGGTAGCACAGATGGGCAGCAGTGAGGGGCAGTTATGGGCACTGGTAGGTAACACTGATACGCAGCACTGGAGATTGGCACTGATAGGTGGCACTGTGGGCACTGATAGGTGGTGCTGGTGGGCACTGGTAGGCAGGACTGTTGTGCACTGGCAGTATATCTGGCTTTTGTAATTCTAGTCTATTGCAGAAATCTTGTAGGTCTTCAGGAAACCTACGTTTTGCTAAACGCTGATCTTTTTGTCCTACTAAACAGGCAGGGAATCCCCAACTATATTTGAGTCTCCGTCTTCCTAAGGTCTCAGGGGCTAAATCTGAAAATATTTTAAGATTTATTCCTCCATATTGCAGTGACGTTAGCCCTCTAATCTTCTCCCAAATTTGCGCTTTTCCTTCATAGAACTGGAATCTTATGTCTCTTGGAACTTCTGCTGATATATTCTGCGGTTTTCTGATCCTATGTACTCTTTCTATTTTCAGTAGTTCTTCCACTGATCTACCAAGTAACGGGTTAAAGGTTTGAATCATTGAATTTCTCAGGTTCTCTCTCTCTTCTTCTGGTAGGCTGCGTATCCTTAAATTCTGCCACCTATTCCGTTTAGAGACTTTTAACTTGTTCTTTCAATTCTCTTTATTCATGAGCGTGTTTGTCTACTCTCCCCTCCACCTCCTCTACTCGTGTCAACATGTGGCCCAAGTCTCCTTGCAGAATTGCCATTTCTTTTTTTGATAGAACTTTACAGTTTTGCAAACATGTCCACCATTTCCAATTTTGTTGGCACTTGGACTTTGTTCCCCCTTCCCCCATCCTTCTCGTGTCCGTCTAACCATCGGTTCCCCTTTCTTCTTTTGATTAATTGGGGGTTCCTCCCAGTGAGTGTCTCATGTGCTCTTCTCACTTTTTTCTGTCCCCTTTCTCCCACTAGCCCTTGTTGTCTCTCTGTACTCAAACTTCTTGGATTTCCTTCTTGTGTCATGTATTTTTTAATGATGCTAGTGTTTGCATCCGTTTTTGTAGTTTTTACCACATCTCCTTTTGTTGTTTTACCTCTCATTTTGAAGTCTTATTTTAAACTCGCTTTACAGCCTTGATTTTCTTCTGGGTTAATTTTGGGCTATTGGCGACACTCTATAATGCTATATTTCTTCTGAGGTTATCCTATCTGAGATCTGGGGGCGAACAAAACTATTCACCTCTGTGTTTTCTCTAAAACCACATTTGAAAAGGGGCCACTCTGTGTTTTTTCCCATTCAAGCAGTTTTAGCACATTGCATTCCTGATTTCTTCTTCCTCGGTCGTGGAATAATAGCTGTGCAGTACATTGTTATATTTCCATCATGGCAGTCTATCCGCTGGCAACAGCCCTCTGTGCCCCTATGTTCTTCTCCAGGACAGTCTTCTAAATAACAACCATACTGACAAACATCATATAACACTCTATGTCTATGGCGTATATTGAAACATATAGCCTATAGCATTATAGGCCCTGTATAGTCCACCAGCCATTTTTCCCTTAGCTTGTGAGTGGTCTCCTTCCTCCACTCACCCTGCTTCCAGCCGTTTATATATTAGAGCTACTGTTTAGGTTACTGCAGTTTGTAATGCATAATATATTACCAGTTTAGCAAGGACTCACCCCCTTTGTCTTCTGCCTTCTCTCCTCAGCCTACCCCTTTCTCCAAACCGATAAGCATGTGGCGGGCAACCGGTGGTGAGGGCTTTCTAAGTTAGCCAAGGAGGGTCTAGATGCTCCAGCTCCTCTCTGATGCTGACTGAAGCCCGACCGCTGTACACTGCACCTTGCTCGCTGCCCTCAGCCTCGGCTGCAGCAATCCCCCAGCCCTCGTGTTCCGTTTCGTGTGGCACGTCTCTTCCTCCACCTCAGGGGAGCTTACTAGACCTCTCCTCTCTCCACAGACATCTAGATCACCGCCGACCTCCCATGGGTCTGCCCGGCCTGGTTCACAGCAGCAATCTCAGGTAGGGCTCCCAAGTACTCGGCAACGATTTCAGCGAGTGATTACACCTCTAAATGGCTCTCCATGACAGGAGTCACCTCGGAGCTCCTAACAAACAATTGCAGGCACCATGATCAGACCCCTGCCCCATATGCCCACCTTCATGTGAGTTTTATTCATATAAGCTCTTATTAAATTATCTTACAGTGTACACTCAGAGGCACCTGCTTTTCTTTTCTCTTTTCAAAGGTTACTTTCAGACTATCCTCACAACGTCCAGTGGGGCCTAGGCGCAGTGGGGGATATTTAATAAAACTGAAGCACTCAGAATCTGGTGCAACTGTGGATGATAGCCAATCAGCTTCTTACTTGTTAAATTCGGCTTCGACAATAAAACCTGGAATCCGATGGCTTTCTATGCAGAGCTGCACGCACCAGATTTTGCACTCTACAGTTTTAGTAAATAACCCCAAGTAATCCAAAAGACAATGTCTTGTCTTTGATTCAGGTACAACCTAATTGCTCTAGATCTGAGGGGAAGCTCTGTTGGTTTCGATCATCCAACCATGTGCATTCGAAACATTTTTTTTATTTTCCTTGCATGCGATTGGTATTCTTTGCAAAGTGAAGCTTTACTTATTTTACTAAGCTCTGTAGCAAGTGCACTTGTAGCCTTTAGTAAATCAGCCCCAATGTATTTTGTTCCATTTTAAAGCGGTAGTAAACCACTAGGAAAAAAAAAAAAAACAACCGTGCAAGACAATGGCATAATGTGCCAGTATGCATCGCATACTAGCACATTTTGAAATACTCACCTTAGAATGAAGCCCTTCCAGGGGCGCCCGCTCACCACTGAGAGGGCTGACCTCTCCTCTCTTCCGAGATCGCTGGCTCTGGCGCTGTGAGTGGCCGAAACCATGATGAAGTCACTCCTTCAGGAGCCCTCGGTTCGGGCATGAAGCTCTGAAGGTCCGACACGGTGTGCCGGACCTCCAGAGCACATGCGCCGCTTACATCAGCGGCTGCATGCAGGTTGAAGATCTCCTAAACTGTGCAAATTTAGAAGATATTCATTTTACCAACAGGTATGCCTTATTTATAGACTTACCTGTAGGTAAAAACAACAAAGCAGGGTTTACAACCGCTTTAAGTATAATTAATAGAAGTTGGCCTAATCCATTACTATATACAGAAGAATTTGGATTTTTTATTAATTTATTTAGTGGAATTATATTTATTCATGTATTTTAAGCACATATAGTTACTGCTTGAAGTGATTGCATATTATACTGTTTTTTAGAATTGTCGTTTTTGTATTCCCCCCCTTTCTTTTATTATTTTAAATTTTTCTTTTGCTGGCATATTAGCACTATAAGTCTATAATGTTTGACAAGACCATTAAGGCGATTGTATAATGGTGTATGTATTTATTGTTTGTTTCTTGTGAGCATGTCGGCATTGGTGACAATCTGCAATTTGTCTTTAAAAGTCAGTCCTGCCTACCCCTCCTCGTCTTATTGTTGCCCTCATAAGAATAGCCGCTGTCTTCTTGACCTGAAAAAGTGCTATTGCACAAAAACACATCATGGTAACAGTGATGTAAGCAAATCCTGCAGTCTAGACCCATCAGCTCCTCTATCCGGCTGCCACATCTCCGTCATCTTCCAGTGGGTTTGTGACATCACTTCCAAGCGCACGCAGCCCCGGTACAGAGTTTGGGACTGAAGCATCCAAGCCTGCTGGCTAGGGACACAGCCAATTCGAACTCCCAGTACATTGCAGATTCCACCCTTGCCATCGCAATTGAGGATTATGACATGAGCACAGCCTGGATATGATCTTTACATCCACTAAGAGCATCATCTTCTCCTAAATGTGAGCAGCCTGTACCTTGCCGTATTTCACTGTGCATCACTTTCATTCCTATAAAGGATTTTAACAATTAGTGCCCACTATGTGATGCATTTTATAGTAACTTTTTTCTGCAAGGGGACACTTTTCTCTATTGCACCTTCCTTGACCCACAATAGATTATAGCGTGACCTTATCGCCTTATGGTTATGTCTGTTACAGTCAGGGGTCAGCAACCTGTATCGCTTTAACCGTCAATTCCGCTGTAGTGCGACACTGTACCCAAACAAAATTGACGTCTTGCCCCCCCCCCCCCCCCCGCTGCGGTTTTTATCGTTTGCACCATAAACAAAAAAAAGCGACAATTTAAAAAAAACATTTTTTTACTTTTTGCTAGAATACACATATATATATACATATATATATATATATAAAAAAAAAAATGGATATCTATAGATATATATAATATATATTTATTCATCAGTTTAAGCCAATATGTATTCTGCTACATATTTTTGGTAAAAAGATAAATCATAAAAAAAAAAATGCCAATAAGTGTATATTGATTGGTTTGCACAAAAGTTATTGCATCTACAAAATAGGGGATATATTTATGGCATTTTTATTATTATTCTTTTTTTCTTTTTTTACTAGCAATGGCAGCGTTTAGAGATTTTTAGTGGGACTGCGACATTGAGGTGGACAGATCAGACACTTTTTTGGGACCATTGACATTTATACAGCGATCCGAGCTAAAAAAAAACAACACGGATTACTGTATAAATGTCACTGAGGGAAGGGGTTAACCTGCAAAAGGGAACAGCCTGAAGTGATCTAGCAGGACTGAATTATCTGACAAATGTTATACTTCAAAAATTAATTAAATATTTGGCAGGGTGTATATCCTGTAGGGTGATGAATGCTGAGGTACTAGTTCTGTGAAGGTCAACATTGCCATTCAGGCAGAGCTGCTGACTGTCACTCAACAGTGAAAACATGCCATGGCACTGGACACTTAATCAGCCACCAGTGGGGATCCTATAGTCCCCTTTCTCCTAATCAGGCAAGTTGATATAGCCTTTTCTATGGATAGCATCAGAAGCATAATTTTTACCAGACCTTTAGGTTTACATCTCAAATTAAAACTTAAAAAACTGATATTGTATGTTTAGCTATAGATTTTATTGTACAAATGTAATCTATACAAAAAGCTATTTACAAATACAATTATAATACAGTTGGGCTATATGCATCTTTATGCCCTGTAAAATATAACAACATTAGCTTAATACATATTTAAAAAACGTCCAGTTCCAGTAAAATGGGTTCAGATGGGCAAACCAAAGGTTGACATAACCAGCTGGATGGCTTGCAGAGGGTCCACAACCTCCCTCATATTATCTTTTCTTAGCACCCAGTCAGGCTTGATTCTGAAAGAAGAAGTATGAAAAAGTTTAGTTAGAAATTCATCTTGCACAGTTAAATTAAGATGATGATATAGAAAGACTCCATGTTGTGTATAATCCATGTACGGTATGTAGATTTAATCCACCATGTAAGTAAACCAAAGCAGATTATTCCAAATAATGTGCTGCTTTTTATCCAAAAGTTACTGGCAAACTCAAATCTGGCTCATATTGGACTGCGCTCCTCTTTGATATCTGATTTGCTAGGACAACTCTCTACGTTTAGCTCCGTCTCTCAAAAGAGAACTGCCTACGTTACCTTGTAAATTTAAAAGTAAATTTGCATATATATCCGACAATAGAGTGTGTGTGTGTATATATATATATATATATATATATATATATATATATATATATTTATTTATTTATTTATTATGGAGTCCAGTGCAAAATTTCCTAATAAAATAAAGTTTGATATTTCTTATCCCAACACAAACTATAAGTGACAAATGTGCATCTTATCCTCTTCAGCCCTTAGGTCTGCAAGTGTTTAGACTGGTAAACCACCCAGTATCAATTTTAGTTGCTATATTTGATTTTATATAAATTCTATGGATTATGTAAGGCTTCGGAACAGTATGTACAAGTGAATTACAACAGCCATTTTGTTGTAGTCCACCAATCACAGTGAAGTAAAATCTATAAAAGCACCAAGAAACTGGAGGCGAGCAGCTTCCTGAAGACACCTGATTGGTGAAACTCGTTGAGATGGGCCTTTCCATCACTTCCGGCCCCATAGTGCAGGCTTCCGGCTGTTGGAATGCACGCTGGCTCTGGCAATCATAAAGGTGCAGCAGTTCCCTGACAAGAACGCTGTACATGCTAGTCTAGCCCTATCCCCATTGATAACGTCCATTGTGACGAAACGCGTATGGGGAGCGACGTGCTGACGTCACCACGCTGATCTAAGGGAAGGGCGTTCGTATGCTTGCCGGCCAGCTTACCTTCTAAAGCTTTTTATTATTCTACTTGATGCAAGTGTTTTTTTTACCTTTTATGCAATAAATGGTTTGTACGTTATCACCCTATGGTCTCCATCCTTTCATCTCTACCGGTCCTGTCTACGTTTTCATACCGAGGATCGGGAGGATCGGGAGAAGAGTGTGTATGGTGGTATTGCTGATTTTACTATCCCGCTGGTTCACCTACTAAAGGCTGCGGCTGGGTCACAGTCGATTGCTATACGTGGGCTTACCTCCGGTAAGCGGCTAATCTATGTGGTGGAGGGCACTGTCCATTTGTTGTGATCACCGGGTGCTGTCGATTGCAAATTCCACACTGTATGCCTTCTAGCTAGTATGGGACCGATTTAACATCAATAACATCAATGAAGTTCTGTGTTGGGTCCATCAATCAGCCAATTCATTTGGACTTTTAATTATTATGATTGTTTTTTGTCTATAGTGGCTGGTGTTTGTGCTTTATGCGCTGCTTCACACAGACCAGCCCCTGGATGGTTTTATTATTGGCGCAGTTTTTTTCAAATTTGTGTGTATACCACCATTATTGCTGCCTTTCCTATATATTTGTATCAGCGCAGTTCTTGTTGTTTATATTGTTTACATGCTAGTGCCAGCATCCGAGGCACTTTTAAATTTGAGTAGTGGCTGTTTGATGGACCCCGAGTTGCAATAAAATACTACACTATATACATGTTTGTATCCTTTGGCATTTTTTGTGGTTACCTATGAGGATATGGCTGAGATTAACAGAAGAATGTGTGTAAAAGACCTGGTACTGGGTGGTTTACCAGACCAAGCGCTTGCTGACCTCCTTAAAAAGAGGTCATTGATATTTGATGAGTGCACATTTTTTATATCACATGGTGGCCGATGCATGTTATGGGCTGACGAGGATAAGAAAATACACAATTGGCACTTAAACTTGGTGCAAGGATAACCAATATTAGACTATTCATTCCTTGGTGCCCGCTGAACGCAAAAAGGGGCCCCATCGGTGGCCGGGGCTTGGCGCAGAGCGGTTACATATTTGCGTGCATTAGTTCAAACAGTGCTGTGACAAGAGCACGCTCCCGACACAGTTACGGGCGGCTAACTGAAAACGCACTGCTTGTGATGATTGGGAGCTTTCCGGCCATGTGACTGCCGTGACAGCCAATCGTGGTGGTCACATGACCTTAAGCTCCGCCTCTCGGCATGTAAAACCCCTTAAGGTGTCGGCTCCAAGGGGTTAAGGTATTTTGCACTGGACTGTATACTTTAACGATTCATGTATATAAGTGCACAATTTCTATTGTGAGATATACTGTATTTCAGATATTTGCAAACTTTGGTGTGTAGTAAATGTGATTTTGTCACAAGAATTTGTTTAGAAAGTGAAGCGCCTGCACTTTATCCACTTTGTTTAAAGGTGTTCTGCACATCTTATTGTTGGTCACAGTGGTATGGCTATTGGAGGTGTGTGCCCTATACTATTCATTTTGTAGTTACCATATACCAACTGACAGTAAATTATTGTTCATTACGTTGTAAAATCTGACTAAGCGGTGTAGCCATGCTAACAGTTTTTATTAGAGACAAAACAGACAACTTTCTTTTAGACCTCTAGTATACATTTGGTATATTCCTAAAAGTAAGACAGCTGATTAATTCTATATAATCAGGGCAGAATACCAGCCTTCATATACAATTAGAGTTTGTACCTTGATACAATTCTTGTGTGGAATGGCGTGGTTTGGAGAGATGCGTTGCCATGAATTCGAGAATTATTCATGAGCCGTTTGCTGACATTCCGTGCTGTATCCATTTTGTGCTTCCGTGATGTCAGGACATACAAGCTGGAGATCCGATTCATAGCTTTAGGAATAGCATAAATTTCCTATGGAGAAGAGACACTTTAGTTTTCAACTACCTCAAAATGCAGACATAGAAAAAGTGGATTACCGTGACAATACAATAACTCAAAAAGCAAGAAATTACATAAATACAATACAGCTGACAACCTCTGAACCAGTGGGGCCAATCACAGTGGCATTTTCCTTTGTTATGGAGATGTTGATGCACTATTCATCACTATGGCAGCCAGAATAAAAAAATAAAAAAAAAGGAGGATAAAATGATAAAATAAAGCCATTGCCCAAAAAAAAGCACCCTAAATCACATATCTATAGCTGGTAGAATGCAGCATTTGAGAGTAGGATTTTTCACTTTATTTTAGACAATGCTTTTCACTTTTGTCTGTTACTTGCTTTTCCTGGCAAGTTTACAGTCTTTTTTGGACAGAAAAGAGAAGGGTTAAATCCAATGCATCTAGAGAGATTTTTCACTTCCTGTTCTGTTACTCTGTGGTGCCGTTATGCATCACATACTAGCCCATTATGAGGGACTTGCATGCAAAAGAATCCAGCGATGTCCCCGGAGCAGGCAGCGTCCATCTTCTGTCTTCGCTTCCTTCCGGGTCGCTGACTCCAGCGCTGTGATTCACCGGAGCCGCAATTCACGGCACAGGCTGAGGAAGAAACGGCACTTAGTTTTGTTTCTTCCCCACGCATGCGCAGTGAAGATTTTCTTGCGGACTACAAGTGAAATATCTCCTAAACGGTGCACGTTTAGGAGAGATTTCCACTACCTATAGGTAAGGCTTACCTATAGGTAGAGGTCCAACAAGTGACTTTACAACCACTTTGCGCATGTCATTTTTTTATACGGTGGGCGGGAAGTGGTTACATATTTTTCCAGGAAATGCAATTATTTTTGTAAAAATAAACGGCTAAATACCTTTTCTCATCAGCAGTATATAGCAGGCTGTAGGACCCGACTATTTGGACAGTGCCGATTGTGGCGAGTGCATGTTAACGGCACAGGGACACACACACACACACACCTCTCTAGCAATACACACCAAACTGAGCATGTGCAGGCTGACTCCATAGGCTCTGTGTTATTAGGAAATTATTAGGGGACACAGTGGAGGGAGGGGAGAATCAGAGAAGCCAGGATCAAACAGCTTTTTTTTTTAAACAATGCAGAGGATTAACCCCTTAGGTTCCACAGCGAGAACAACAAGCATGATTTACGGCATATACAGACTGATTTTACTATTGTGGGTTTAGTAACAATTTAAACACGGTCATAGAATGGCGCATAAGCAAAACATGTCATCATGGAACATCCTGAAAAATGTAGTAAATATAAAACCCATGTAAGCAGCTATGGATAAGCAGAGACTAGAACCAGTAGCTGAACATCTGTATGTAAAAGCAAACCAAAACTACTAGAGCAGTGGTTCTCAACTTGGGGGTCGAATGACGATTTTGCCAGGGGTCGCCGAATCCTGGGCTGTTCCTGAAGCCCACGTTGCTCTCCCAGTCTTTTTGCGGCTGCCCTACAAGGCTGTCTCTGGAGCCCACGGCCGCCCACTCAGCCTCTTCGCAGCTGCCCATTCAGTTTAAGGCATGGCTGGGGGGCAGAGATTAGCTGACTGGTGAGGAATGAGGAGAGGGGAGGGGCTGGAGGAGACCCTATCTCCTAATTTCGGCATAGGTGTCACTTTTAGGAGACACCACAAAGTCGGAGACACAGTGAGGCCTTAGACACAGTGAGATGGGGAGGAACAAAAAAAAGGGAGAGTAATAATAAGAAAGATGGCTAGAGAGAGGGATGGGAGAAAAAACAAGAAAATTAGCATAAAGAGGGATAAAGGGGAAAGAAATGAGAACAAAGAGAGAGTGGAACATCCTAAAATGTACCATAAGGGTTTTAATACCGTACGAGTGAAAGGGTCTCAGGGAGCGCTAAATGTCTGTGGGTTAGGGGCGCAATATACTTGTCTTGCCTTGGGTGCTGACAACCCAATCTACGAAAATAATTTTACTGTTAAATTTTCCCAAGTTGTGGGGACCCCTATCAAGAGGTCACGGCACTAAAAAGGTTGAGAACCACTGTACTAGAGTGAAGCCAAGTTGATACAATGTTGCTTAAAGACTGAATGAAGTGGACATGCAGCCTGCACGACTTACCGGTAGGTCTCTTTCACAGTGGTGGAGTCTGCCAGTGGATCCACCCACTCAGCAGGGAATCTCTCCGCTGATTCCTGCCGAGCAGTCGGATGACAGGTCTATGTCTGCTGATGCAGAGTGGACACGCACACATCCCATTGTTCTCTATGAGCTGTCTGATAGAAATGGACCACCTGTCCATTTCCATCCAACTGTTTTTAGTGGACAGGATGGGATTGGATGTCGGCAGGTGTCAATGGACACATGTTCATTGACATCTGTCGCTCCATAGAGAGCAATGGATGGTCCGATCGGGTCCACCTGAAAAATTTATAGGCAGACCCGATCGGTCCTTCAGTGTGAAAGGGGCCTTATGGGTCACAAAAGTATCCAATGCTGTGCACAGAAGACATTAGCTGACAGCAGGCAGACAGGAGCCATCTTCACAAGCAAAGAATGTAGCTCACCACACAATCCCTCTGCACTCTATTCAAAACTTAGCGCTGTATAAATTGTCAGTGCTATAGAAATCCTGTATAATAATATTATTATTGTTAAGATTTTGATTTCCCCTCACTTCCTGTTTTGGGACAATGGCCACCAGGACAAACTCAGAACGTCTACTTGACAGAAGATCTAGTCTAGCCCTACTATTAAAAAAAGAGTAATGTACACACTTTAATACAGCAAATAAAAAAACAAAACAATTAAAGCAAGAGACCAGAAATAAGATTGGGGAAGTATATAGAAATATCAAAAGAAAAGATTATAAGAGAAATAGAAGTTGCAGGAATAGAAAAATTAGTTGCCACCCCAGTAGAGACGCTTAAAGTGGTAGTAAACCACAAAAAAAAGTCCCCTGCAAAAGAATAAGCATGCCATCAATTGAGAGTGTGGTGCGCATGCGACAGCGATGTCACCAGGTGCTACTATAGAAAATATCTCAAAAAAAAGGATTCACTTTTAGGAGATATTTACTGTACCTACAGGTAAGCCTTTTAGAAATCAGACTCCAAGATAGAATAGGTAATCCGTTTTCGTTTAAAGTATTGGTAAACCCAGGACCCTGCATTCACAATATCTGGTCTCCCACAGTACACAGAACATGGAAATGCAATTATTTTAGTAAATATAAACTGCTAAATAGCTTTTATCATCAGCAGGTTATAGCAGTCTTGCAACTTCTGAGTGTCTGGTTAAAGCTTGTAGGAGGGAGGAGTTTTCATTTTGCACGGTCTTATGAGAATGCAGGACCCCTGAGCTAATCACATGCACCCTCCCAAGAAAAATAAAAAGTAAAAAAATAAAAAAATAATAGACCTCTCTAGCAATACACACCAAACCGAGCATGTGCAGCCTGTCCCCTGGCTCTGTTTTTATCAGGCAATATATTGGGGATAGTATAAGGAACAGATGACCAGAGAAGACAGGATCAAACAGCCTTTTTTTACACAATGCAGAGGATCCCTTTAGGTTCCTCATTTAGTATAACAAGCATGCTTTACTGCATATACAAACTGATTTTACGGTTGTAGGTTTAGTAACATACAAAACATTGGATATGGTATATTCCAATATTAAGCAGGCCTACAGAGCCATTCCACTATCCCATCTGGGTCAGTCAGACCACCTTTCTTTATTCCTTATTCCAGCATATATTCCTATCAGGCAGAAAATTGCCCCAGAGTGGAAAATACACAGAATTTGGCCAGAGGGCTCTCTCTCAAGGCTACAGGATTGTTTAGAAAGAACAAAATGGGAGATATTTGAGCAAGAGGATTTAGATCTGTATACAGAAACAGTTCTGGACTATATAAAAACTTGTGTGGACAATGTTACTGAGGATAAACGCATTCAGGTTTTTTCAAATTTAGAAACCCTGGATGACTAAGGAAATAAAGAGTTTTCTTAGAGAAAGGAATAGAGCATTCAGGGTCGGAGATAAAGCAATGTATAGTATTGCGAGAGCTAATCTGAAAAGGAGGCATAAAAGAAGCCAAATTAGCCTATAAAAAGAAAAATGAGGACTATTTTGATGGAAACAATGCGAGGGAGGGCTGGATGGGTATACAGTACTTGACACAACATAGACGAACTAAAAAAATGGAAGGGAATTCTAGTGCTTCACTGGTTGAAGAATTAAATAGGTTCTTCACACGGTTTGAGGTTGTGTTACCAAACCAGGATATAGGTGTCCTTTAGGTCCTGTACATTCACTATACAGGAATATGATGTGAGGCAGGCGTTTAAGGCTATAAATGCGAGGAAATCATCAGGTCCAGACGGAATCCCAGGGAGAGTAGTTAAGGCCTGTACTGATCAATTAGCTGGAGTCTTTGCCAAGATCTTTAATCGATCACTATCATCTGCTGTTGTTCCAGCATGTTTAAAATCAGCCACTATTATTCCAATTCCAAAGTCGTCAACTGTGGGAAGTTTAGACAATTATAGACAAATAGCACTGACCTCAGTACTAATGAAGTGCTTTGAGAGGTTGGTCTTGAAATATATCAAAACTAGACTACCGGGTAGTTTAGATCCTTATCAGTTTGCGTATAGGGCAAATAGAAGCACAGAAGATGCAATAGCTTTAGCGCTGCATGTGGCACTTGGACATCTGGAGCATTCAGGAAACGACATAAGGATGTTGTTTAGGCCGGTTTCACACTGGGGCGGTGGCGGTATAGCGCCGCTATTTTTAGCGGTGCTATACCGTCGGGATTGCAGAGGTATTCGGCCGCTAGCGGTGCGGTTTTAACCCCCGCTAGCAGCCGAAAAAGGGTTAATAGCACCCGCAAACCGCGGCTACAGCCGCGGTATCCCATTCATTTCAATGGGAAGGAGCGGTGTAGGAGCGGTAAACACACCGCTCCAAAGATGCGGCTAGCAGGACTTTTTTTTAAGTCCTGTTAGCGCACCGCTCACATTGGAGACACAGGAGCCGCTGTTTAGGCTCGGTTTGCAGGCACTATTTTTAGCAAAATAGCACCTGCAAACCACCCCAGTGTGAAAGGGGCCTTATAGATTACAGCTCTGCCTTTAATACCATCATTCCAGATCGGTGGTTTGAAAAAAAATGCAAAAAATAGGATTTTTTGTACTCACCGTAAAATCCTTTTCTCTGACATCCATGGACTGACACGGTGTCTCTTTACACTTTACACGTGGGTTATGTCCCTGCTTGCAGGAGAAGACCTAGGCAGAATGTGAGATGTTATACATACATTCTAAAAGCCAGAGCTGAACAGCCCCACCCAGGGGGCGGTCCCTCCGGGCATAACCCTCCCACTACAGTCAGCAGACTTCAGTTCGTAACAAAAGCAGTACAAACTTAAAAAGGAAGGGTGGGTGCCGTGTTAGTCCATGGATGTCAGAGAAAAGGATTTTACGGTGAGTACAAAAAATCCTATTTTCTCTTATCATCCATGGACTGACACGGTGTCTCTTTACACTTTACACGTGGGATGTCCCAAAGCAGTGTCAAGAGGGATGGGAGCAGTATAAATGGAAAAACCAAAAACTTTCACTCCAAGAAGGCAGATCTCCTCAACGGAGGAGTCGCAACTGTAAACAGCGGCCTGCAGCACCCTGCGGCCGAAGGAAGCATCCGAAGATGCAGCCACATCAACCTTATAAAAAACTTAAAAGGTATGAACAGACGACCAGGTCGCCACCTTGCACACTTGTGCAACCGACGCTTGATGTCGGAAAACCCAGGAAGCACCAATTGCCCTGGTGGAATGCGCCGTAACCGGAAAGGGAGGCGCCCGCCCTTTGAGAGCATAGGCTTGAATGACGGTTTGTCTGATTCCCCTAAAAATGATGGCAGACGAAACCGCTTGGCCCTGTTATGGACCAGAGACAGTCACAAACAGTGAGTCGGACTTCCGAATAGCAGCAGTAGCAGACAGGTACACCCGTAAGGCTCGTACCACCTCCAATATGTGCAGCGCAAACTCTCTGGGATGCGATGGGTGAGGACACAAGGACGGGAGGACAATGTCCTCATGTAGGTGAAAGGTCTACACCACCTTTGGCAAAAAGGAAGGTCACGGATGCAACACCGCCTTATCCTTATGGATGACTAAATATGGCGACTTGCAGGACAAAGCCGCCAACTCAGACACTCGTCAAACAGAAGTGATTGCCACTAAAAGGCCACCTTCTGAGACAAGACAAGAGAGGAATATCCCGGATATTCCCAAAAAGGAGGTTCCTGGAGGACCTAGAGCACCAAATTCAGATCCCACGGTGGGAGAGAAGGCTTGACAGGAGGGAGCACATGGCGAACCCCCAACACAAGGTGCTAACCAAGAAATGACCCGCTAGAGGTCGCTGAAAGAAGACGGCCAAGGCCGAAATCTGATCCTTGATGGTACTCAAAGCAAGCTTTTGGGTCACTCCACACTGTAGAGGACGCAGGATTCTGGGGACGGAATACGTCCGAGGACGCCAGTCCAGCGCTTTGCATATGGCGATATAAGCTTTCCAGGCACGGTGATAGATCTGCCTGGAGGAAGACTTCCGTGTCCTTAACATGGTCAAAATGACAGAGTCCAAGAGACCTCGGTCCCTCAACACCTGGCTTTTAACAGCTCTGCCGTTAAAGCCAGAGACTGTAAGCCGGATAAAACATAGGACCTTGAGACTGAAGGTCCTCCCTCATCGGCAACCGCCAGGGAACGTCCGCAACGAGACGTACCAGATCAGCGTACCAGTGACGCTGAGGCCAATCCGGAACAATTAGGATCACCGGAGTTTATATCAGGCGATAAGGACCCTATGGGGCCACCAACGCATCCGAGTCATCGCCCAAGGATCCCTGGATCTGGCCACAACCTCGACCCTTGCGACTGAGTCGAGAGGCCATCAGGTCCACATCCGACGTGCCCCCCCGTCGGCAAAGGAGCTGAAATATGCAAGGACCACTCTTCCTGGTCCGGCGTCTGGCGACTCAGATAGTCCGCCCCTACAGAGCCGGCACGTTTCTTCCGGCCCACTTCAGGATACGGATTACCTCGGAAGCCGCAGCTGAGCTCCGAGTCCCCCCGTGATGGTTTACATACGCCACCGCCGTGGCGTTGTCCGACTGACTCCTGATGGAGCGACCCCGTACTCTCTCCAACCTGAGGAGAGACACAGTCTGATGGCCCGCATTTCCAGAACAGTGATTGGTAAACGGGCTCGTCCGGAGTCCAAGGCCTTGAGCCGACAGGACTCCCCAGACTCCACCCCAGCCCGTCAGGCTGGCGTCTGTCGTGAGTACCGTCCATTGGATGGGAGGGGAACGACTTTCCGGACCGAAGAGCCGAGGGTCCCAACCACCCTGTCAGGGACGCCCTGACCAGGTGAATCACCTGGATCCGAAGATCCAAGGACAACGGGGATTTGTCCCAGGTGGACAAGATCTCCTTCTGCAATGCCCTGGTGTGTGATTGGGCATACGGAATGGCCGCGAAGGAGGCCACCAGGAGTCCCGGGACTCTCATGCAAACAACGGATTGACAACCATGTTCGGGATGTCAGCACCCGCACCGCAGACTGAAGTGTCAGCAACTTCTCCAGAGGTAGGATACCTTTGCCTCCAAGGAGTCCAGAACCAGAACTAGAGACTCCAGACACTGAGTCGGGACCAGGACTGACTCCTGAATGTTCAGGAACCACCCGAAGTCCCTGAGGGTCTAATTGACGATAGTCACCTTTCCTCTAAGTCTGAGCCACTTTCTGCTCATAGCAGAAGACCGTCCAGATAGCCCACGACAGCAATACCTCGCTGTAACAGAAGGCTAGAACCGGAGCAAGCACCTTGGTGAACACCCTTAGTGCCGAGGCAAGGCCGAAAGGAAGAGCCACAATCGAGAGTGGACTTCGCTGATCGCAAGGCGCAGAAACTTCTGGTGACTTGCGCAGATCGGAACATGCAAGTAGGCGTCCTTGAAGTCCAAGGACGCCAGAAGAAAATCCCTTTGGTGGAGTGTAGCGATCACCGTGCGAATGGATCCCATGCGGAATTTCTGCACCTTCTCGAAGGCATTCAGGGCCTTGAGGTCCAGGATAGGTCGAACCACGTCCTATTTTTGGGACGACAAACAGATTCGAGCAGAATCCCTGAAAACTCTCCTGTGAAGGAACCGGCACAATCACTCCGGACCTGATCAAATCCTGTACAGCCCCCAAGAGGGCTGCCCGACAGGTAGGAAGGAGAGGAAGATTCAAGGGAAAGAATCTGTGTGGGGGCCAGGATCGGAATACTATCCTATAACCTGAGGTGACCACCTCGCACACCCACCAGTCGGAGATTCGGGAGGTCCACCGATCCGTGAACCTGCAAAGTCGTCCCCCCACCCCAGAGTCGGGCGGAGGCAAGACTTCACGCGGAGGCGGGCTTGGGAGCCGCTTGTTTGGCTTACGCACCCAGGGGCACTTGTGCCCACCAGCCGCACTGCCGTCAGTCTGAGAGGGCCTACCTGTGGACTCTGACTGACGAAAAAACCCCTGTTTTGCTGGAAAGGAAGGCCCCTGTTTGCGGCGGGCCTCCTCACCCTTGCTAGTCTAAGGAAGAAGAGTGCGTTTACCTCCCGTGACATCCATGACGATGTCATCCAGAGCAGCACCGAAAGGTCTACCGCCTTTAAAATAGTAGATCCATCAGGAGCTTCCTAAGGCTAGGTCAGCAGACCAGCATTTCAACCAGATAAGACGACGCAATACCACCGCCGAGACAGAGACCCTGGATATTAAAGGGGCCGCGTTCAGCGTGGCGTCGCACACAGAAACCAGGCCCTGAACCAGTTGGTGGGCCAGAGCAACTGTGTCTGGAGGAAGAATATGCTCCAGTACAGCTAGGTGCAACATTTTTGCCCAACCTGTAAGTGTTTTAGACACAAGAGTCGCCGCTACCACAGGTCGTAGGGCGGATCCCAACAAGGCAAACATGGTTCTGCTCACCACTTCTGACCTCCTGTCAGTGGGGTCCTCAAATGCAGGAGTCCCCTCCATCGGGAGAGTGATGGCCTTGTTCAACCGGGCGACTGGAGGGTCGACCACTGGGGGAGAAGCCCACTTTTTAAGTAGGGCATCTTCAAGGGGTACCTGATAGACAAACGCCGCGGGACCATAAAAAAATTCTTCTGCGGCTTTTCCCAGACCTTATCAATGAGCTGGTCAAAGAAAGTACAATGGAAAAAACCCCTTTAGAAGGCCTGGCCTTAAAAGAACCAAAGGAGACAGTATCCGCCTGAGGTTCTGCATCCGCAGCATTTGAGCTTGAGAGTGTCCCTCACCGCAGTCATGAGCACACTAACAAGCGCCCTGTCATTTACTGACTCAGAACTGGAGTTTCCCTCATAAGGAATGTCCTGTTCAAAACCATCCAATACATTCAGAACTAGGGTCCTGAGCGATAGTGGCTAGGCCCATATCTGAATCAGCGCACTGCCCTCGAGTAGATAAAGTGGGGAGAGGGCGCCTTTTTGCACCTTGCGCTTGCACACAGCTCCCATCCTGGTCAGAAATTGATTCCAGGGTAGCCCACAACAGGTCCATAGGGACCGCAGTGCTGAAGCACTGCCTGTTGCCACTGACATTTTTAGGGGAAGCTGGTGACACAGACTCCATATTGTCCCTCTCTGAGACTCTCTCAGATAAAAAGTCCACCCACAGGCTGTGCTGACTGAGGAGGGGGCGCCCAGGGGACTCACCAAACCGGACCAGGGACCGCTTAGTTCCGCTGTCTGTACCGCGCTGTGTCAGCGCTGGTAAGCTGTGAGGAGACTGTGAGGAGATTCGCGCTGCTATAGCAGCGCTAGAGGCCAAACTAGTGCTGAAAAGCGCGCGGGCTACAAGAAAATGGCCGCCACACTTCACTGAGGCGATCCGCGGCAAGATGGCTGCCATGACGCAGTTAAAATGAAACAGCACACACGCACAGCGCCACTCGGCGCTCAGGCCCCAAAAAAAAAAAAAACACACAAAAAAGCCCCAAGGCATACATTGCAGACCAGCATGAGCCCCCCAAGAACAGTGTGACCCCCAAGCACCCCACACAGTCAGCGCCAGTAATGGTGACAGAGAGCGACAATAAAATACAGGGGGAGACAGGGAAAATCCCCCACAGAGAAACACACAGCCCTTTGTACTCACCTGCAGGCAGGAGAGACTACCTACCCGTCCCCTGAGGGACACACTGGTGTTTCTGACAGGACTATCACAGTGCAGTACTGAGTAGCTGTCGGTCCGGTCCACCGCGAAAGATACAGTCAGTCAGGAGCTGTTCAGTCTTGAGAGGACCGTGGGAGCATGAAAGCAAACCCGGCCACCCCTGGAGTCATGGGGCCTGTCGTGAACTGAGTCTCACGCACAGAAGGCGAGGATCAGCACGCTCGATGGTCGGACAGGGAAGACTACGAGGATATCTTGTACCCAACCTGTTGCCCAGCCGACAGTTGATAGAAGATTCTCAAAAATAAAATAAAAAAGAATTCCAAAAAGGAATAAAAGTAGGTCAGGAGACTGGCTCCTGAGGGAGCCACGTCTTCTCCTTCTGCTAGGCAGAAAAAAACTGAAGTCTGCTGACTGTAGTGGGAGGGTTATGCCCGGAGGGACCGCCCCCTGGGTGGGGCTGTTCAGCTCTGGCTTTTAGAATGTATGTATAACATCTCACATTCTGCCTAGGTCTTCTCCTGCAAGCAGGGACATAACCCACGTGTAAAGTGTAAAGAGACACCGTGTCAGTCCATGGATGATAAGAGAAATTGTATCTGCTGCCCTTTATTTGTTTTTGGATAAGGGATTTTTTGGTCCATCGCTCACAGGTGGTCAAATTGGACACGTTTGTTTCTTCCAAGCGAGAAATAAGTACTGGAGCACCACAGGGTTGTGTCTTAAGTCCCTTTCTCTATGCACTGTACACATATGACTGCACCCCCTATTATGAGACCAATAGTATAGTTAAGTTTGCCGATGACACTACCGTAATCGGTTGTATCACTGGAGACAATGAGGAGCAATACAGGAGAGAGGTTGATAGGAAAGTGAAATGGTGTACAGCAAATAACCTGATCCTAAACACAGGGAAAACAAAAAGGAACTGATTGCAGATTTCAGAAGGAACAGGCCCGAACCAGCACCGCTTTTTATTAAAGGCGTGTGCGTGGAGCGGGTCTCTACCTTAAGTTTTTGGGAACATGCATTTCTGAAAACTTATCGTGGACAATCAACGTTAAAGCCATTATTAAGAAATCGCAACAGCGTTTATATTTTTTGCGACTCCTTAGGAAGAATGGCTTGGGAAGGAAGGTACTAGAGACCTTCTATCGCTCTGCCATTGAGAGTATATTAACGTATTGTATTCTAGTGTGGTACCCTAGTTGTACGCAGGCAGATAAAAATGCTCTAAAGAGAGTGGTTCGAACAGCGCAGAAAATTGTAGGGCGTGAACTTGTTTCTCTAGATGAAATATATGAGACTCGTTGCCTTTGTAGATCAGGAAAAATAGTGAGAGACCCGACTCATCCTGGTTGTCATTTATTTGAATTATTGCCATCTGGGAGACGTTTTAGGGCGATTAAAACAAGGACAAAAAGATTTAAAGAGAGCTTCTTTCCCAGGGCTGTTAAGGCTATCAATGCAGGAATGAAATGAAAAGGAGGTCACAGTCTTTTTTTATTGTCTTGTTAAGTTTTTAATATGAGGACACTTTTTATACTTTTATAATACTTGTATATAAATCCTGTGTCGTAAATGCATGGTTGATAATTGTGATGTATGAATAATGTGTGGAGTAGAAATGTAATTTTTCATTGTGAATTTGTTTTTACAATGACAATAAATAAAAAAAATAAAAAAATAAAAAACACTTTAAGTGCTTCATTGAAAATAACATTTACAGCTACCCATGATGAGAATTATAAAATACTAATTCTAGTTAAATACTAGTGTAAAAATAGGATTTTTTACTCACCGTAAAATACTTTTCTCAGAGTTCATGGACTGACAGCTTCCTATTGACAAGTGGGTATTATCCGTTATTTAGGAGTGACTACAAACTTAACAAAAAAGGAGGGGTGAGTGCTGTGTCAGTCCATGAACTCAGAGAAATGGATTTTACGGTGAGTAAAAAATCCTATTTACTCTTTCGTTCATGGACTGACACAGCTTCCTATTGACAAATGGGAAGTCCCAAAGCAGTGTCAAAAAAACAAAAACAAACGATGGGTGGTAACCGCATAAAAGTAAATATCACCCCAAAACAAAACAGCGCTCCTCCAACGGAGGAGTTGCAACTCTAAACAGCCGCCTGCAAAACTTTGCGGCCAAAAGAGGCATCCGAAGATTCACTAAATTCTACAAGGTTGATGTAGGTGCAAGTGTGAGCGGACGACCAAGTCGCCACTTTACATAATTGGGAAACAGACGCTTGATGTCGGAAAGCCAAAGAGGCACCTATTGCCCTGGTCGAATGCGCCGTGACAGGAAAGGGGGGCGTTTTACACTTTAAGGCGTAAGCCTGGATTACTATCTGTCAGATCCACCTCGAGATGGTGGCCGACGAGACTGCTAAGCCCTTCTTGGGACCAGCCACCGAAACAAACAGGGAGTCTGACTTCTGGAACAGGGAAGTAGCAGATAGGTATACTCTCAAAGCTCGGACAACGTCCAAGGAAAGCAACGCCGACTCCTTAGGATTCGACGGATGAGGACACAAGGATGGAAGTACAATCTCTTCATAGAGATGAAAAGCCAAAACTAAAAGAGGCCGCACAGTGGTGTAGTGGTTAGCACTTTCACCTAGCAGCAAAAGGGTCGCTGGTTCAAATCCCGACCATGACACCATCTGCCTGGGGTTTGCATGTTCTCCCTGTGTCTGCGTGGGTTTCCTCCGGGTACTCCGGTTTCCTCCCACACTCCAAAGACATGCTGGTAGGTTAATTGGATCTTGTCCAAATTGGCCCAGTATATATGTGTGTACGACTGTGTGTCCCAAGCGTGTCGAGATCCTACGGGGTAAAATGACCACACCAGCCAAGCAGACACTGGCTGCAAAAAGTACCTAGGAGGCGATTCAGTTTGCATGTGAGCGCTATACAAAAGTCATTCACTCACTCAAAACGACTTTCGGAAGAAAGGAAGGCTGTGGCCCGCAGCACCACCTTATCCTTGTGGAAGATCAAATAGGGAGCCTTGGATGACAAGGCTGCCAGATCAGAAACTCGTCTGAGAATATTAGGGAGATTCCCTTGTTGGCACTTTCTCAGAAAGTGGTCTTTTTGGTGTCAAACGGTGACTTCTGAAGCACCGAGAGGACCAGGTTCAAGTCCCACGGAGGTAGCGGGGGACGGATCGGAGGAGCCACATGCCGAACCCCCTGCACAAATGTACTCACGAGAGAGTGAGCCGCCAGGGGTCTCTGAAAAAAAAAAAAAAAAAAAAAAAAAAGAAGGACAGCCAGGGCAGATATCTGTCCCTTAAATCGTACTTGGGGCAAGCCTTTGTTCCACCCCACGCTGTAGAAACAGCAGGATATGGGAGACCAAATAAGTAGGCGGATGCCATTTCATTTCCTCACACATGGAAATGTAGGCCTTCCAAGTGCGATGATAAACCCTCCTAGAGGACGGCTTCCGAGCACTTCTCATAGTAGAGATTACTGAATCTGACAGGCCCCGGTCTCTCAATACCTGGTTCTCAATAGCCATGCCGTTAAAGCAGGATGGAGTATGGGACCTTGCGATAGCAGGTCCTTCCGCAGTGGTAGGCGCCAGGGGACGTCTGCTACCAGACGTACTAGATCGGCGTACCAAGGACGCTGAGGCCAATCTGGAGCGATCAGGCACATTGGAATTCCCTCGGCCTCCGTTCTGCGAAGCAGATGAGGAATGAGCCTCATGGGAGGGAAGGCATAGACTAGCCGATACTGACCCCACGATGCTACCAACGCGTCCGTTGCATCTGCACATGGGTCCTTTGACCAGGCCACAAATCTCAATACCTTCCGATTGAGTCGGGACGCCAGAAGATCTACGTCTGGCGTGCCCCATCTTTTGCAGAGGAGCTGGAACACCTCCGGGTGCAAGGACCATTCTCCCTGGTCCAGCATTTGGCGACTCAGGTAGTCCACCTGCCAGTTCTCCACACCTGGAATGTACACGGCCGACAGTGCCGGTACGCTCTTTTCTGCCCACCTCAGGATGCAAGCGACCTCTGGTGCTGCAGCGGAGCTTCTTGTTCCTCCTTGATGATTGACATATGCCACTGCTGTGGCGTGGTCCGACTGGATCCTGACTGGACGCCCTTGCAGCCTCTGAGACCATTTGAAGAGGCACAGCCTGATTGCCCGGAGTTCCAGGACATTAAATCGGCAGGCGGGATTCCTCCGGGGTCCAGCGACCTTGCGTCGACTGAACACCCCAGACTCCCCCCCCCCCCAACCTGTAAGGCTGGCATCCGTCGTGATCACAATCCAATGAACAGGAAGTAATGACTTCCCGGTCAGCAGAGCCGGTGATGTCAGCCACCATACCAGGGATGTCCTGACTAGGTGGCTTACCCGGATCTGATAATCCAGAGATGATGAGCATCTGTTCCATCTGGACAGAATCTCTTTCTGTAACACCCGAGTGTGATATTGAGCATATGGGACCGCCTCGAAGGAGGCTACCATGAGGCCCAAAACTCGCATGCAAAAACGGAGTGACGACCAACTCTTGGATGTCAGCTGTCGCACTGCAGCCCGAAGGGTCTGCAATTTTTCCACAGGGAGGAATACTCTTGCCTCTGAGGAATCCAGAATCAACCCCAAATACACTAGGCGTTGAGTCGGCACCAATACTGACTTTTGCGTGTTTAGTACCCAACCACAGTCTCGGAGAGTCCGACAGGTTATGGACACACTTACCTCCAATTCTGAGCTTGAAGCGGCCTTCAGAAGAAGGTCATCCAAGTAGTTCACGATAGAGATGCCCCACTGTCTTAGAAGGGCCAGAATCAGGGCGAGCACCTTGGTGACCGACCGTCCTGGGTGCCGAAGCAAGGCCAAACGGGAGGGCCACAAACTGATAGTGTTTCTCCCCAATTGCGAATTGCAGGAACCTCTGGTGTCTGGAGTATATGGGGACATGTAGGTATGCGTCCTTGATGTCCAAGGATGCCAGAAAGTCTCCTGGATGGAGAGCAGTGACTACAGATTGAACTGACTCCACCCAGAATCTTTGTACTTTCACAAAGCAATTGAGGGCCCTGAGATCCAAGATTGGACGAACCCCACCCTTCTTTGGCACTATGAACAGATTTGAGTAAAAACCCCGAAATCGTTCCTGCTCTGGAACTGGAATGACCACCCCGCATTCCAGCAGACCCTGGACCGCCTTGTACAGGGCCTCCCGATGGGTCGGCTGTAGCTGGAGGTTGGAGGGAACGAATCTGTCCGGTGGACAAGAGAAATTCTATCTTGTCGCCTGAGCAGATGACTTTACAAACCCACCGGTCGGAGATCAGAGATGTCCACTGAGTCCCGAACTCGTGAAGCCGTCCCCCCCCACCCGAGAGCTGGGTGGGGGCGGACCTTCATGCGGACGCAAATTTGTCCACAGGCTTGTTGGGTTTGCGGGACCAAGGATGTTTTTGTCCTTGAGCAGGAGTTTTGTCGGCCTGGGGGTCTTTTCCCTGTCACCCTGGGCGGACGAAAAAAAATGCTTGCGTGCAGTAAAAGAGGGTCCTTGCCCCTGGCGTGGCCCCTTACCCTTCTTGGTTTGAGGAAGCAAAGTGCTCTTACCTCCTGTGACATCCTTGAGGATGTCATCCAGAGAGGGCCCAAATAGTCTGTCGCCCTTAAAGGGCAGATCCAACAGGGCCTTCTTGGAAGCCTGGTCCGCAGACCAGCCCTTTAGTCAGATCAGGCGGCGTATTGCTACTGCATAAACCAAAGCTTTAGACAGCAAGGGAATAGTATCCATGTCTGACTCACAGACAAACTTAAGGCCCTGTACCAACTGGTCGGCCAAAGCTATCTCATTAGGAGGAACCTCTCGCTCCTTTAACCCCTGGAGTAGCAATTTTGCCCATTCAGTAAGTGTCTGAGACACTAAGGCCCCAGCCAATGCCGGGCTCACTGCTGAGCCTACCACTGTGTATAGGTAGCGAGCGCTTTAGCCTTCTTATCCAAAGGGTCCTTGAAAACAGGAGCCCCTTCCACTGGAATTGTGGTAGCTTTATTAAGACTGGACACCGGAGGGTCCACTATCGGGGGAGAGGTCCATTTTTTCAGGAAACTCTCCTCAAAAGGGGTACCGTACCGCAAAATTCTTTGGGGATGTAAAAACCCTTAGTGGGTTTTCCCACTCCTTGTATAAGAGCTTATCAAAATAAGACACACAAGGAAACACCTTAGCAGTGCGGGCAGGTCTACAGAACCAAAAGGGGACCGGTGTCTCTGCTGCTTCTGCAGTATTCTCCAATTTTAGCGTATCCCGCACCACAGTAATAAGGTCAGAGACCAAAGCATTTTCGCGTACTGACCTGGACTTGGGAGTCATTCTCACTGTCTGATCGGTCACGGTCTGCAGTCTCTGATGCATCAGAATCCAGGCCATGAGCCATAGCTAGGCCTGGTTCTGCATCAGAATTATCCCTGGAAGATTGCAGGGGATGGGGGCATTTACTACCCCCCATGTTCCCGTGTGCCGCTTCCACCCTGGCAACAAAAGCCTCTAGGATTGCCAACATAGCGTCCACAGAGACATCAGGGGTACCAGCTACCAAGAGAAAGAAGGTTGTCTGAACTGCCACACTCTGTTGAAGCGTTTATTGTCAATAATTAAAATACAAAAATGTCCAAGCAAAGATGATCAAAATCCATCAGAAAGGGCATGCAGGAGAACAAGGCTGACGCGTTTCACATCAGAGATGATGCTTACTCAGTTATGAGTAAGCATCATCTCTGATGTGAAATGCGTCAGCCTTGTTCTCCTGCATGCCCTTTCTGATTGCTTTTGATGGATTTTGATTATCTTTGCTTGGACATTTTTGAATTTTAATTTGACAATAAACGCTTCAACAGAATGCGGCAGTCCAGACAACCTTCTTTCTCTATGTATTACAGCAGAGCAAGCACCTGTGAGGTAGCAGGGCGGGAGCAATTAGAGGAATCTGGAACCCTTTGAGCGGTGCACTCTTTTTCTTCACTATTTTCTGGACGGTACCAGCTACCAAGTCAGGTGTTTCAGGGGAAAAAACGTCTGCTTCAGACGCCATGCTGACCCACGCGCTGACACCCACAGGGACTCCAGGCAAGGTATCAATAGGCCACCCTCCTAGCCGATACAGGGTCTCCCAGAGGACTCACCACCTTTGGAACGATACTGCTATTGCTGCCGTGTGCTCCGCCTGTGATGCTATCCCACCGCTGCCTGTGTCAGTCTGATTCTTATCAGCGTTCCCTGTGTGAATTCGCGCCAGTGAAATGCACCCTAGAGGCCGGAGACTACCGCAAAATGGCCGCCAAGCGGCTGTATTGAAACAATGTGGGTTCTAGGAAAATGGCCGCCGAGCCGTCAGTAGAGGCAAAAGCGGCCGTGGGACACAAAAAGATGACCGCCGAGCGGCGGTATATACATACAGGCGTAAATCCTAAGAAACATGGTCGCCGAGCAGTCGATAGAGGCCAAAGTGGGCGCAAACCACAAGAAAATGGCCGACGGTCACTAGAGGCCAACAGGCATGGACCACCCCAAAATGGCCGCCGACAGCATGGAGGGAGAAAGGCACAGGTAAGCAAAATGACAGCTACAGCGCAGCCCCGTTTCAGATGGAGCCCCCCCAGATGACCCCCAGCAACCTTAGCTCAGAGCCCAGGGAGGAGGGAAGGCAGGGAGAGAGGAAAGAAAGGGGCCACAACCACTTACTTGATCTCTCCAGGAATGTCCAGCCAAGTCACCCTGCCAAAGCAGGGGAGCTACTTACCTTTCCTGCGTGGATCATGCTGGAAGACATTCCGGACAGCTCATCATCCACGCATGGAGGTGACTGTCGGCCAGGCATGCTGTGATTGAACCCTAGGGAACGATCGTATGCATGCCCTGGAGCGCGAGCTCACCGGACAGGCTACTGCGACTCGGCCGTAAGGTCAGCCGAAGCTGAGCGGTCTGATGCAAGCCCTGGAGCGCAAGCTCATCGGCCAGGCTACTGCGACTCGGCCGTAAGGTCAGCCGAAGTTGAGCGGTCCGATGCAAGCCCTGGAGTGTAGGCTCATCGGCCACCCGTGACGGGCATGTCGTGGAAAACGCAGCGCGTAGCTAGGGTCGGCACACGCTCGATGGCCGAAACTGGGGGGGGGGGGGGGGGACTACAAGGATTGAGGATCCAGCCTGTCACCCAGTCGGCAGTTGATCGCAGGAAACAAAAAACAAAATGTTGAAGAAAAAAATCCCTCCGGACCAATGAGGCCCGAAGAGAGCCATGTCCTTCTCCTTGCTAGACAGAAAAAAAAAATGATCTGCGAGATGCAGAGAGGGGATATACCCAGAGGGTCCGCCCCCTGGGCGGTACAGTAGGTGGTGTGATGCAACACTTTTTACAAGGTTTTTTCTGCCTAGTTACTCCTAAATAACGGATAATACCCACTTGTCAATAGGAAGCTGTGTCAGTCCATGAACGAAAGAGTAATACTAAACCGTCTAAAAAGATCAGATACGACTTTGGCTGTGTTCATGTTTACCAGAGGAAGACAAGTCAGTGGATGTTTCTAAATCATGTTTGTTCATTGAAGTTTTAAACAAATGATCAGTGTCAAAGATAAGCCAATATATATAAAAAATAAAACAAAAGTGGAGATTCCTACCTTAGCTCTGTGGGGGTCCAGGCCAAAGATGGCCAAGAGACAACAAGTCTTGGTAAATATACTTCCCCCCTTCTCTGGTACTTTGTCTCCAGCCTTTTCCCTGTAGATCTGCATCAAGTTTAGAAGAACTTCAACAGAATCCTCTACCTCATAGACAGAAGATACGGTCTTCTCATACTACAATTGAATACAAAAACAAAACAGAGTGTAAGATGTAGCCATACTTAAAGCTGATCTTATGAATTGCATGCATTTTTAGTGTATGGATGCACACAGCCCAGCTTGGGAGCATGCCCACATGAGTGCCCCTACAGCAGCCAGCTTTCAAGTGCTCTGCAATGGTTAACTGCTCATTATTCTCTAGGGGACTGAGTAAAGCTTTACCAGAATCTCCAATCCCGCAGGCTCTTCTACACAGCTAGACCGGTCCCTGTGGCCTCTTCTCCCCTACACTCCCCTTCTTGTTGGTGACCTGGGAAAGCGACATGTATGAAGTCACTTGCGGGTCACCCTGTCCCTTTCCCCAGCTAGCATAGCCAGGAAGGAATGTATTGCAATTCCTTGCGATCTGCATTGCAATACATCCAGTGGAGCTAGAGGAAACATGCAGGGTTGTTCAGACCCTGCATGTCTCAATACAAAAGAACCGGTTAGCAAAAAAAATAAAAAATAACCACATTGGGGACTCTCTGTCCCCTATGTGATGGAAAAAAAAAAAAAAAGAAGAAGTTACACCCAAGCACATAAACCCCCCACCTCCCCAAAAAAAATGGAGGCCCCCCCTAACATATACGCTTGCACAAATGTAAACGCGCGCATTGGGGGCGCTTATGCATGAAAATGTCAATTGCAATACACGTTACATATTGCCGGGCATACCAGCGTGGGAACAAAAAATTCTAGCACCAGACCTCTTCTGTAACCCTAAACTGATGACCTGTAGGGGGCTTTTGAAGCGTCGTCTATAGAAAATAAAAGGGTACTGAAGTTTGTCGTCATTTCAGGGGCGCACACAAATTTAAAGCCGAGTTCCACCCAAAAATGGAACTTCCGCTTTTCTAGTCCCCCCCCCCACCCCTCTCTCCATCTAATACAGGCATTTGCTCCCACTTCCGGACAATAGATCGCTGCAGATTCCGCAGCAATCTATGCCATGTCCGGCCCCTCCTCCGGTCCCCCCGCTGTCTTCTGGGAGACACAGGTCCCAGAAGACAGCAGGGACCAGTGAGGATACGCAGCACGACTCGTGCATGCGCAGCAGGGAACCAGGCTGTGAAGCCGCAAGGCTTCACTTCCCGATTCCCTTACTGAAGATTCCGGCTCCTCCACCCGGGAGCCAAGGGACAGATCGGATTCGGCGTGGACATCGCGGGTGCCCTGGACAGTTAAATGTCCCAATATAAAAAATAAGAAAAAGTCAGCAGCTGCAGTATTTTTTTTTTCGGCGGAACGCTGCTTTAAAGGTTTGGCATGTTGGGTATCTATTTACTTGCTGCAACCTCGTCTTTTAGATTTTTGGGTAATTTATTGCATTTGTTTGCCTTAAGATTCACTTAAGTGTATTTTTTACTGAAAGTTTACATTTCCTAGACCTTTGCGATAATAGCGTGTGACATAAAAAATTGGAACTACAACCATTTCATTCTCTAGGATGTCTGCTCTCAGAAAATATATTGGGGTTTTCTGTAATATTCAGGCCCAAAATTATTTTCCAAACAGGTGTGAAAACAAAAACAAAAAAAAATCACTTCTCATCACAGGACACACCCTTCTGTAATTGATTCACTTTTACACACACAGATGACTGGTTTACGAAGGTGAGATCTGAAGATCTCACTGGCCATCTCTGTAAAATATCTTCTCCCAGATTCTCCAGCTCAGAGGTGGAGAATATGGGTGAGAAGCTGCTGTGACGTGAGGAATGAGGCTTCTTTCTTCCCAATATCAGCAATAGCAAGCTTAAAAAGATTGTTATACATACTGTACACACAAAGTTCATGTATGAAGCTACCTGATTAAGTGACGTGACGACATGCGTTGGATTGGAGCATTAGGTACATCACTTGCTGACTACAGGAAGACGAGTGCGGCACTCATATTTTACATTGCCTTGTTTTTATCTGTTCAAATGTGAGTTTTATACTTTTTTATATTGCAATAAATGTTTGCCTAGCGGTATTATGCTATATATGTCTCCTCCGGTTTCATCCCTATTAAAACTTATCACGGAGTGACCTGGAAACAGAGGGAGACCTGACTCATACATCATTGGAGGCGTACGAACTGGGGGTTCGTGGAGTTGTGCCTACGCGCATTTATATCAAGTGAGCGTTACTATACGAGATTGGCATGTATCCCTATCCTGGTTCCAGGGTACGCTATGATTGCGGTTTGTTTTTACATCCCTATGCATGGCCTACACTAATCTTTGAGAGGACTGCAATAGCAGAGAGGAGATCTCCACGTTGTGCTTCACACACCATCTGCATCTACACCCTGTGGTCTGCGAATGCTGTCTATTTAACAGCAGTAAGGTGAGCTGCTTGCAGACACAGAGGTGCATCACTGAAGCATTGTCTAATGCCGCGTACACACGCCCGTTTTTAATGTCATTGAAAAAAACGGCATTTTTCTCAACGTGATTCTTCTCAAGCCTGCCTTGCCTACACAAAAAAATGCTTGAGTAAAGCGCAGTGACGTACAACACATACAACGGCACTATAAAGGGGGAGTTCCATTCGGATGGCGCCACCCTTCATGTTAGTAAAGTTTGTTGAGCGTTGATTCGCGATTTTCAGCCCGTTACAGCGTGACTAATGTGCCATCTCCATTACGAACGCTAGTTTTACCAGAACGAGCGCTCCCGTCTCATACTTGATTCTGAGCATGCGCATTTTTTTTCACGACTTGAAAAATTAGAGCATGTTCCAATTTTTTCATGGCCGTTTTTCACGTCGTGAAAAATGCTCTGAAGCCCACACACGATCATTTTTAATGACCATTTAAAAAAAAAAAAAAATTCTCGTCATTAAAAACGGTCGTGTGTACGCGGCATAAGTATTGTGTGTGCACTTCATCTATATTGGTGGTGGGTGACACTACTATATGTACTGTTGCACCTTTGCTATTTAGCAGCTTGGACTTCCTTATTGGACTTCATCCAATTTTATTTTTATTATTTTTTTTGATTGTGTATATTGTTTTTTTATGCACTTGTTCTAATTTACTCACCTGATCCAGGTGGCATTTATTTTACCCACACATTGTGTGAAGTGATTTTTGCATTATCCATACTCTTCAAAATGAGATGCAAAATTTGCTCTCATCAGAAAAATAGGATTTTTGTACTCACCGTAAAATCCTTTTTCTCTGAGTTCATGGACGGACACATCTTATTCTTGACATTAGTGTATTAGCCTTCTATCAGGAGAGGACTAGGCAGAAAAGCACGTTAAGTGTTAAACATACATCAAAACTGTACAGTACCGCCCTGGGGGCGGTCCCACTAGGTACAACCCCCCTCCCTGCATCATGCAGCTCAGTTCGTCAAAAAGCAGTACAAACATAAAAAAGGAGGAGGAGGGGTGGGTGCTGTGTCCGTCCATGAACTCAGAGAAAAGGATTTTACGGTGAGTACAAAAATCCTATTTTCTCTTTCGTTCATGGACGGACACAGCATCTTATTATTGACATTAGGGACGTCCCCAAGCGGTGTCAAAAAATGAGGGGTGGGAACAGCAATCAAACCAACTTCACCCCAAACAGAGCTCCTCAACGGAGGAGTTGCAACCTTAAACAGCCGCCTGCAAAACCTTGCGTCCGAAGCAGGCATCCACAGACGCATGCTGGTCAACCTTGTAAAACTTAGTGAAAGTGTGAACGGACAACGCCGCCTTACACACCTGTGAGACAGACGCTAGATGTTGGAAAACCCAGGAGGCACCTATTGCCCTGGTCGAATGCGCCGTGACAGGAAAGGGAGGTGCCCGCCCTTTAAGGGCATAGCCTGAATTACAATCTGTCTGATCCACCGTGACACGGTGGCCTACGAGACCGCCAGGCCTTACTATGGGCCAGGGACAGACACAAACCGTGAGTCTGACCTCCGAATAGGGAGTCGTAGCAGACAACCGAGGACACAAGAAGCACACTGTCCACCTTTTTTTATAAAAAGGCCGAAACAAACCTCAGGTAGAGACAAGGCTGCGGACGCAGCACTGCCTTATCCATTAGGATGAGTAAGTAGGGAGACTTGCAAGACAAGGCCGCCAACTCAAAAAAACCCTGGTAGAGGTAACATCCACCCGAAAGCTACCTACCAAGAGAGTGCCAACAGGGGAATCTCTCCATGTACTTTAAAAAAGGTGGTTTCTGAAAAACACCCAGGGTACCAGATTCAATCCCACAAAAAGGCAGCAGTGATTGAACCGGAGGGGCCACACGTGGAACCCCTTGTACAAACGTACCCACCAGTGAATGAGCCGCCAAGGGTCGCGGAAGAAACCAGCCAAGGCTGATATCCACCCCTCAATGGAGCGAAAAGCAAGTCTTTTTAACCACTCCACGCTGTCAAAAAAACAGCAGGATCCTGGAAGCCGAATATGTACGTGAACGCCACTCCATCTCCACACCTAGGGATGTAGGCCCTTCAAGTGCGATGGTAATTCATCCGAAAAGATGACCTCTGTGCCCTCAGCATGGTGGAAGCACCGAATCGACGGGCTACGGTCACTTAGTATCCGGCTGTCAACCGCCATGTCGTGAAGGCCAGCGACTGCAAGCAGGATGAAATGTACGACCTTGCGTTAAAAAAGGTCCTATCGCATTGGCAGCCGCCAAGGAACATCCGCCACCAGTCGCACTAAAGGGACACCGGAATCAATCTGGGGCAAGTAGACTACTCGGATTCCCTTGGTCACTACTCGGAGCAGATGAGGAAGATTATTTTTAGGAGGAAGGCACACATAGCCGAAACTGTCCCCACAGGACCACAAACGTGTCTGACGCGTCCTCCCAGGAATCATCGATCCTGGCCACAACCTCAAACCCTTCCGATTGGGTCGAGAAGCCAGGAGATCCCCATCTCCGGTAGAGGAGTCGAAACACCTCCGGGTGTAGAGACTATAGTCCATGGCCCAGCAACCGCCGACTCAGGGAGTATGCCTGCTAGAGTTCTACACCCAGACTGTATGCGGGCGATAGAGCCAGCACATCTTTGCCCCGCTCCCGCAGGACGTTAGCGACGGCATGCAGCAGCCGAGCGACTTATTCCCCCCTCGAGGGGTGACATGCCACCGCCGTGGCGTTGTCCATCTGGATCCTGACTAGACGATCCCGCAGCCTCCATGACCAAGTGGAGGGGCACTGCCTGAACGCCTGAAGGAGCACCCTGATCAGCAGGCGGGGTTCTTCCAGCGTCCAGCGACCCTGTGTCGTCCAACAAAAAGGAAACGACTTCCGGACTGAAAGGCCGGAGACCTCAGCTACCGGATCAGGGAATCCCTGACTAGCCGGCTCACCCGGATTTGACAATCCAGGGACAATAGAGACGTGTCCCATGTCAACAGGATCTCTGTTTTGCAAGACTCGAGTGTGGAATTATAACACACGGGACCTCGAATGTGGCTACCATGAAAAAACAGGACACGCATGTAAAAGCGCTGTGACCACCACCAGCGTGACGCCCACCGCTGTACCGCAGCCTGAAGAGTCTGCAACTTGCGAAGGGAGAAAAAGACTGTCGCCCTTTGGAGGAGTCCAGATCGAACCCAGGTATTCCAGGCGTGAAGTCAGCACCAACACTGACTTCTGGGGGTTCAGTACCCAACCAAAACTCCCGAAGAGTCAGACTGGCGATCGCCACATCCACACCGAATTCTAAGGCAGAATGTGCTCTCAGATAGAGATCGACCAAATAGCCCATGATTGCGATCCCTCGTTGCCTCAGCAAGGCCAGGATCGGGGCAAGCACCCGGAAGAAACTCCCAGTGCCGACACCAGGCCAAAAAGGGAGAGTCACCATTTAGCAATGCTCATCCCAGACTGCAAACCGCAGAAACCTCCGATGCCCGACGCATATGGGGGGCTGCAATAAAATGCGTCCTTGATGTCCAAGGATGGCAGCAAAAAAATTCCCCGGATGTAGTGCAGCAACCACAAAGTGACAAGCTGCCCTCCTGAACCTTTGTGCTATCACAAAGCTGTTAAGGGTCTTGAGATCCAGGACCGGACCGACCCATCCGTTCTCTGGGACTACAGATTGTAGATTCCTTGGAAAACCTTTCTGGCGCCGGCACAGGTACTATCCCCTGCGCATGAACAGGTCCTGCACTGCCCCAAGCAAGGCAGCCCGGCAAGCCAGAAGGGGATGAAGGTTGGAGGGAAAAAATAAAATAAAAAATTCGGTGGATAAGAGAAGAAAAACTCCATCTTGTACCCAAATGAAACCACTTCACAGACCCACTGGTCAGAAGTAGGGAGTTCCACCGACCCCCCATCCCCATAGTCGGGCGGGGGCAAAAACCTCCATGTCACCGCAGATTTGCTCGCAGGCATGTTTTGCTTGCGAGAAACAGGGATACCTTTTTTAGTCCCTTAGCGGGCGCCCTGTCGGCCTGGGGAGGCTTACCTGCGGGCCCGGTGGAAGGAAAAAAAACGCTTGTGAGCGGAAAAAAAAAGAAGAAGGAGGGCCCTGGCCTACGGCATGGCTCCTTACCTTTTCTGAGTTTGTGAGAGCACAGTGCTCTTCCCCCCCCCCCCCAAACAACATTTTTAATAATGTCATCCAGTGAGGTTCCAAAAACCTCTAACCCCAGCAGAGCAAATCCACCAGAGCCTTCCTGGGCGTCTGGTCCGCAGACCAGCATCCCAGTCAAATCATGCGGTGTAGCCCCACCACAGATACTGATGGTACTTGACAGCCAGGAAGCTGTATCTAAGGCTGCATTGCAGACATACTTAATGGCATGCACCACCTGGTCCGCTATCATGAAGACCGGGAAAGTCATTTGCTATCCAAATCACGGTGCAGCAAATCTTGTCCATTAAGGACGTATCAGTGACCCCAGGGTCGTGGCCAACAGTGGCCACAATGCTGACCCCCATACCCTGAACAAGGGCCAGGCCCTGGATACCAGGAGGCCCCATTGGGGGAGATGACCCTTTGCGGAATGTTTCCTGATGGACAACGGACAGCCATGCGATTTTTTTGAAATGCTGCGGCCGTTTCCATTTTTAGCATGTAAACTTATCCAATAAGCTTGTAGGGAAAATCTCCCAGCGGTGCGGGCCAGCTTGTAGGACCCAGAAGGGACCAACACCTTAATAGATGCACTCACCGTAACCTCCATTTTATTGGGGAGCCCGCACGCGGTGAGAAGTGATCCAACAAAGCGCCTTCTAGCGCTGACACGGAAGCAAGTGAGAACGCAGTTGCGCACAGTCTGAAGGTCCTGGTTTGCATCCTCTGACAGGTCAGAGCAGGGGACATCTGCCACAGCAAGGCCCAAGTCTGATCAGAACTCCACCCCGAAGATGGTGGGGGAAGGGGGCGTTTTTACCCCCTTGCGCCCGAACACCGCTTCTACCCTGGTAATAAGGGACTCCAGGACCACCGACAAGGCGTCCATACGCACCCCAGGTACAGGGCACCGGTTGCCACCACAGGGATGTCAGGGAAAGACAACGCCAGCTTCTGACGCCATGCAACCCGCACTTGCCTGACACCCATAGGGGGCAAGGCAGCAAAAACAAAATCCACCCCCCTAGCTGCTCAGAGTGAGGGACCCCAGGGGACTCACTGCTCTGGTCCAGGTGCTGCCAGCGCCGCCATCCGCTCTCCCCATATGCCTCCCAACAGGCATGGCTGCGGTGTATTCTTGTGCCTGAGGTGTACTGCGCCGTTCAGAAGGGACGTTTTCACCGCTAGAGGCAAAAACCGAGCCGAGACTACAATGGCGCCAGACGCCACCAAAATGGCCGCCGAGCGCTTCTGAGATAAAAGAACACGCTAGGCCTCAGCACGGAGGCCCCCCATGGCACCAAACAACACCCCCCACGGAGAGCGGCCCCTGGTTAGCCCGCACAGCCCCCAGCCAGAACACGGAGCCCCCCCGGTCAGTACAGCAGGCCCAGCCCCACAGAGCATGGGAATGGGGGGAAATGACAGGGAGAGAGGAAAGGGAGGGTGGGAACGCTAATCGACCTCCCCGGGAATGCACAGCCGTGCCACCCTGCCGGAGCAGGGGGACTGCTACTTACCCGTCCTGCGTGGACTAGCTGAAGGCATTCCTGACAGACCCAACGTCCGCGTGGTTACGGCATGGCTGTCGGCTCGGCACACGGACATATAGCCCGGTCATATGTGTGCCCCGGAGCATATAGCTCACCGGCCACCCATGGCGCAACGGGGCATGTCGTAGACGACCCATCGCGTAGCTAAAGGTCGGCACATGCTCGATGGCCGAAACTGGGGGGACTACAAAGTCGGCAGTTGATGATAGATCTCAGGATCAAAAAGTAGAAAAAAAAAAATCCACAGGACCAGGGGCCCACCGGGAGCCAGGTCCTTCTCCTAGGCTAAGCAGAAAAAAACTGAGCTGCATGATGCAGGGAGAGTGGTTGTACCTAGTGGGACCGCCCCCAGGGCGGTACTGTACAGTTTTGATGCATGTTTAACACTTAACATGCTTTTCTGCCTAGTCCTCTCCTGATAGAAGGCCAATACCCTAATGTCAAGAATAAGATGCTGTGTCCGTCCATGAAAGAAAGAGAGAGAAAGAGGACGTTTGACCACTGAGCAACAGACCAGGTCTGTTTTTCTTTAGCCCAGGTAAGACGCTTCTGACGTTGTTTGTTGTTCAGGAGTGGCTTGACAAGAGGAATACGACATTTTAAGCCCATGTCCAGGATCTGTCTGTGTGGTGGCGCTTGATGCACTGACTCCAGCCTCAGTCCACTCCTTGTGAAAGTCCAACACTTTTGAATGGCCCTTTCCTGACAATCCTCTCCAGGCTGCGGTCATCCCTGCTGCTTGTGCACCTTTTTCTTCCACATAACTTTCTATTAATGTGCTTTGATACAGCACTATGGGAACATCCAACTTCTTTTGCAATTACCTTTTGAGGCTTTCCCTCCATTTGGAGGGTGTCAATGATGGTTTTCTGCACAACTGTCAGGTCAGCAGTCTTTCCCATGATTGGGATTCCTACTAAACCAGACAGAGACCATTTAAAGTGGTTGTAAACCCACTTTTTCAACTTGCACCTACAGGTAAGCCTAGATTAAGGCTTACCTGTAGGTGCAAGAAATATCTCCTAAACCTACACGGTTTAGGAGATATTTACTAAAATGACAAGCGCCGCTGTCTACGGCGCATGCGCGCTTATGGGGTTAATCCCATTCACATACTCGGCTACTTCCCAGCAATCGCTGGGCGTAGCCGAGTGGGACGCCTCCCGCGATGCATGCGCAGAGTGACGTCTCCGTCGCTCCGGCCATTTACAGCGCCGGAGCAGCGCTGTGATTGGCTGGTGCGGCGATACCCGGAAGTAACATTCCGGCTATCGCCGCAGTGATGTCTGTGTCTGCAGTGAGGGACGAGGACGGCTTCGGGGGCCCCGATCTAAGGAAAGTGGAACATAATGAGCCATTATGCTAGTCATAATAGCTCATTATGCCTCTCTCTTGCAGGTGGGCCAAAAATAAATAAATAATAAAAGTGGGTTTACAACCACTTTAAAGGCTCAGGAACCCTTTGCAGGTGTTATGGCTTAATTAGCTGATCAGAGCGGGACACTGAGCCTAGAATATTGCACCTTTGCACAATATTAAAATTTTCTGAGATTGTGGATTTGGGGTTTTCGTGAGCTGTAAGCGATAATCACCACAATTATGACAATTCATGGCTTGAACTATCTTGCTTTGCATGTAAGGAGTCCATCTCATATATTAGTTTCACCTTTTAAGCTGCATTAGTGAAATATGAACTTTTGCACTATATTCAAATTTTTCAAGTTTCACCTGTACTATATATGCACAGGAAGAGAGAAGATCACATATTCATGCACTGCTTTTTTAGTACTTCACCATGATAGTGCCTCTGCTGCTGCCGATTATTACTGCTATATATTACTGGTCAGGTGTCACGGATTGAAAAAAAAAAAAAAAATGCATTCTCTATATAAAAGCAAAAAAGTTTAAAAAGTCTTGTATGTAAAAATATACACTATGATTTAGGTAAACCTAAAAACGATGTACTCAAAAAAAAAAATAATAAAAAAAAAAAAAAGAAGAACACCCAACACCACACAGACATGCACACACAGTCAGCTCAAAACATATCAGAACACCATAAAAAGGTACCTTGGTCAGGTTGAGCAGAACCTGTATAGACAGCGTGATCACTTCCATGCAAGGGATACTCCGGTTACAGTTACGGATCAGAGTGAAAATGGTACTCAGAGCTCCGCTCTGTGCCACTCTTTCACAGCAAATAGAAGACAGTCTGGTTGCAGCTTCTACAAGAGAAAGGGACACATAAGTCATTTGTGTACTGCAGACCTGCTACGAATATGTCAGACAAGGTACTTTATATCAATGGGTTTATATTTGTATGTTCTCACAAATAGTTGTCATCAAAAAAAAAACAAAAAAAAAAAACTGGAGAATACAAAAATAATAATAAAAAAAAAAACGTTCACTTTTAACTTGAAAATGAGAAACATTGAGTGACCTTTCCTTCTGAAAATGCTACCTGCCTGGCTGTCAACCTGACACTCTGGCTTGAATAGTCCCCTAGCCAGAAAAAGTGTGCATACAAGAACTTTGCGTTAACCCTGATTAAAGTGGTTGTAAACCCACTAATCGTTTTTTTTTTACCCCACCTGCAAGAGAAAGACATAATGAGCTAGTATGACTAGCATACTAGCTCATTATGTACCACTTACCTTAGACCGGGGCCCCCGAAGCCGTCCGTGTCCATGTCTTGAGCCGCAGCCATCGCTGCGGCGATAGCCGGAATGTTACTGTGATTGGCCGGAGTGGCGGAGACGTCACTCTGCGCATGCGCGCGGGAGCCATCACATTTGGCTACGCCCAGCGATTGCTGGGAAGTAGCCGATTTTGTGAATGGGATTAACCCCATGAATGCGCCGTTCTCTACGGCGCGCATGCGCCATAGACACGGAGCAATGTCATTTTTACTAAATATCTCCTAAACCGTGTAGGTTTAGGAGATATTTCTTGCACCTACAGGTAAGCCTTAATCTAGGCTTACCTGTAGGTGCAAGTTGAAAAAGACTAGGTTCACATCTATGCAGGTTGCGGTTGATGCATTTTTTTCGGGGAGTTTAGCCTTTTTGTTTTCTGTTCATGGAGTGTGACTGATGTGACTTTATACTCTCTGGCACTCAAGTCACATCAAAGTAGTGCAGGAACCTTTATGTGTCCAAAGTTGCATGTTAGGATTAGAGGCAATAATTAGGGTTAGCGTTCCAACCCTAACAATTACCACTAACCCTAACAATTGCCACCAACCCTGAGTGCCAGAGAGCGTAAAGCTGTACCAAAGTCACACTCGATAAACAGAACTGTCATACTTTCCTATAAGCCAAAAAAAAAAAAAAAAAACAAACACATAAAAAACGCATTGAAAACACATACAAACGCAATCTGCTGAGGGAAAAAAAGTCAGAGCCTTTCCAAAAAACGTACCGACTCAAAAAACACACAGATGTGAACCTGATCCATAGGAAACCATGTTAAAATGAACTGAGTGAATTTCTGCAAAACCCACAAAAAACCAACAGTTGTGAAACAAGGGTAAATGATGTGCATACTTCTTCCAGTACTGTGACTCGGTCAGTGGAGGCCCGTGCATTGTGGGCGCACAGGGGCTGACCCCCCTCCCCCCAACACGCCGCTGCTCTCCCCATCCATGCGCCTGGCCTCTTTCAGGACACCGGGCACATGAATTCCTATTGTCGTTTTGTGAAGCTTATGATTAGAGCCAGAGGCTCGAATAGGCTTCAAAAAGGGTACGCTCAAGGCGCAGAGCACTGCGTCCCCATCCCACCCAGTTGTGACGATAGCAAATTAATTTTCGCTATTTTCACACTAAATCTTCTCCCTGCCAATCAGGAAGCAGGTGTGAGACCCGTTTCCCGATAGGCGTCCAATAGGATCGCCTGATGTTTTGGCCAGACGTGGAGCCAGGGAGGAAGCCGGTGCCCAGACCCCTCACACGCTAGCCTGGGGTCGATTCCCAGACCGCGCACCCCTAGCCTGGAACCGCCCCCCCCCGAACAAAGAACCCACCAGCCGCCACTACTCTGAGCACTAGAGTGCATAGGCCAGCAAAATAGCCAAGTAACTGGTATTTTTAGAAGGTCGTCAGCAATGGCCTATTTTTTTTCTACGGAAGGGTTTGTTTAAATTATCTGTGTTCATCTGTTGCTCCACAGCCCATAAATTGAGTGCAGTTTTTAAAACATTAAATAAGTCTTCTCTGGCCCTTTTCATTAACAATAGTCTTTGTGGAGAAAGAATGCGTTAATGCACATTACATGCATTGGCGCTTTGCAGTGCTATTAATTTTCAATGTCTCCGCCGCTCCCGCGGCACCTCCCGATGTACATGTGTTGTAATACACTGCGTCAGTAAAAAATGGTGGCCGTTGGATTTTTTTATTGTTTTAGTGCACTGGCAACACCTTATATGTGAATGGGCTGCCTCAACACAATGCATGTTTTCAAAGTGTAAAAAAAAAAAAGACAAGATTTATTGGGCTCATAGGCTCTGTTCACATCTGAGAATGTTAGGTGTAGTGCAAAATATGCAGATATGAAGAGTCTAGAAACAAAAAAAAAAAAAAAAAAAAAAAAAGGAACACAGACTTCAGATGCAGGAAAGCAGATTCCTGTTAATACAAAAGGAACACAAGGAGGCGCCAGCTAAGTGCAGCATCAATGGCTTAATTAGGATTTAAAAAAAAAATTGCAAACTCACAGAAATATAAAATCAAAAAGCTGCAGCCATGCCACGTTGAATGGAAGCTGTAAACCAGACGAGCCGCTTGTGACAGCAAACATGGTTTCCTCACGGACTACACAAAAGTCCAATGTTCCAGGAGGTGAGGAAAGTCACTGTGTGACACTGGACTTTGTTTCCTCACTGACTACAAGTTGTTTGCTGTCACAAGTGACTCTACTGGTGGACAGCTTCCATCTAACGTGGCAATGACTCCAGATAACCTCTTTGATTTTATATTTCTGGGAGTTTGCAATTGTTTTTTTTAATCGTAATAAACAAATTGATGCTGCACTTAGCTGGAACCCCTTGTGTTCTTTTTTGTAATTCCAGAGATTTGTTCCGCTCTCAGGTAGAGCGGCCTACTGAAGTACAACACCCTTCCTATGGGGATTTTTACAAACTTCTTATGAACATTTTATGAACTACCTATGCTAACCGAGCATATCTCTACATTTACTGGGGGGAATAGAGGCCAATTCATGTGGATGGGCATTAGCCTTTGTTTGCGCCACAAATTTTAATTGTTGTTTGTGCATAGATTTCTGGTAATAATGACAGCAGCGGGTTAAGCAAACATCTTGGACTACCAAACATGTGATCCCAGAGAAAATAATCACATCTCCATTATTTCCTATAAAAAGTTGCACAGTAGTGAAGAAATTATGTTACCGCCCGAATCTTGCCATGGTTACCAGGATGCCATCTAAAATGGGGCAACAAAGATCCACCATGCAGCACATTTCAAAACTTTAGCTATAGAATCTGCACTTACCCCAATTATCATAAAAACACTCTGCTCTACATTTTAAAAGCTTAACTCTAAAGGGCATTGATCAGAGGACTAGAATTCTCACCAAGATACTTCAGAGCTGCCAGGATGTAGGGGAAGTGCTTGTAGGAGAGCAGATAATTTAAAGCAACCGATGTTCTGTTACATAATTTATCTTCAGCTTTGGTCTCCTCACTTAGTTTCCGCAGACGCTGACGTAAGGTTCTCATTTTTTGGGTTTCGTTTGCTTTTCTCCACTGGTAACCTCTCCAAAGAGCCTATTGGATAAAATGTGACAAGAAAAAAACAGTATGCATTAAAAAAAAAAAAAGAAAAACAGAATAACTTTAAAAACTTCCAGTGGTAAATTAGGCTCAATTTATGAAGCACTGATTTATTTTTTATTTTTTAATAATAGCTGGTAAAATATCAGTCAATGTTGTATTGCACGAGTAGAGGCAAATTACCATCAAATCAGCCCAAATGGACAAAATGCACTTTAAATTAAAAAATAAGACACCAGTAAAGTGAGTCAATGATGTTACCCCGAGTAAATTGATACCCAACATGTCATGCTTCAAAGTTGCGCCCGCTCGTGGAATGGTGACAAACTTTTACCCTTAAAAATTTCCATAGGCGTAGTTTCAAAAATTCTACAAAATTCTGCTTGGTTTTGAATTGCAGAGGAGGGCTAGGTCTAGAATTATTGCTCTCGCTCCAACAATCGCGGCGATACCTCATGTGTGGTTTGAACACCGTTTTGATAGGCGGGTGCTGCTCACGTATGCGTTCGCTTCTGTACGCGAGCTCGGCAGGAAAGGTCAGCTATTTAAGGGGATAAGCAAGAAATTAATGGCCATACAGGGGCTTTGTAGAGGTACTTGAACACGCAAGTATTGATGACCTCAAATACTGTATCGGTGGCTGGTTCAATATTCATACCAGTCATCCTTAACCAGGGTTCCTCCAGAGGATGCTAGGGGTTCCCATGGCTACAGCTGATGGACCTCCCATTTGATGTGGTCTGCATCCAATGCCCCTTAAAAAAGCAAGTGGCATGAAACCAATGATCATTTGAGCTCTCTGTATGTGTGGTATTACAACTACCACTGTAATGTGGGCATTCTTTCCACTTACCCTGATGAATTAGAACGATTTTTGAGTACACCTGAATATGTCAAGGGTTCCTTGGGGGCAAAAAGGTTGAAAAAAGGCTGCTGCACACAGAAGTGAATCTAAAGTCCAAACTTTTATTTTTGTTTGGCTAGAGTAGGGAATAGTTGAAACCCATCATATTATTGCTGTGTCCTGCAACCTGTGTGAGTTTCCTCCACTTCCCATTTCAGGAACATGGTAGAAGTCAAAGAAAAATGTACATGATATGAATGAAACTTATGATATAAACATGAAGCCAACATTTTTTGTTCCCATTTATAGGTTTGATGATGATGAATATAAGCCTCCGCCTTTAAAAGGAAATTGTATTCATGTGGTTATTTTTCTGATATATTGATTTGACGGTCTGCAAAAACCCATTGCAGTCATAGTGACCCAAAAAGACAAAAAAAATGTAGGTGCCGCACAGGTAGAAAGGTAAGTCCAACCAGTCCCCCTGTGAGTGCAGGCAGGGACAGGGGAGCTTGTCCTAGCTCCAAGCTGCAGCAATATAAAAAAAAAAAAAAAGATCCATAAGCCACACATCATGCAGCAGACCCATGTGTATGAAGAGGAATGGCAGCCTCAGCCTGGACTCCAGCCACGGCCACACCCCTCCCCCCCCCATACACATTTTTCTCCACCCCTTGGAGCTTAATCATGGGCATGATAAAGCTCCACGGGGTGGAGGAAAACACATTGGGGGGGTGTCCGGTCTAGAGTCAGGGCTGAGGCTGCCATTCATCTTCCTTCATGCACATAGGTCTGCTTCATGATATGTACCCACGGAGTCAGTCATGTTTTGAACATTTAGGCCCCCTTCACACTGGGGCGGGAGGTGCGTCAGCGGTAAAGCGCCACTATTTTTAGCAGCGCTCTACCGTCGGATTTGCGGTGCTATTCAGCCGCTAGCGGGGGGTTTTACCCCCCCGCTAGCGGCCAAGAAAGGGTTAAAAACCACCGCAAAGCGCCTCTGCAGAGGCGGAATAGCCGCGGTGCCCCATTGATTTCAATGGGCAGGAGCGGTATACACACCGCTCCAAAAGATGCTGCTTGCAGGACTTTTTTTACCGTCCTGCTAGCGCACCGCTCCAGTGTGAAAGCCCTCGGGGCTTTCACACTGGGGGGACAGAAACGGCTGTTTCAGGTCGGTTTGCAGGCGCCATTTTTAGCGCCATAGCGCCTGCAAAACGACCCAGTGTGAAAGGGGTCCAAGAATGGCTTGCTATTCCGTAGTTTTACTAGAATTAGCACCGTTTCAAATACTAGACATGTCAAGAGTTCTAGCCATAGACAGGGAGATTTATATCCATTCAAGCAAATGCAGAGCACACAACGGTACATAAGCACAGTATACTTTAGGCTTGAGACACTCCATAGCAAAAAAGATCTCTTCCTTAGTGGAACCCTGCTCTTCATGATATAGGGAAGGATCATGATCCACCTTCAGCTGCTATGATGAGCAGCGGTAACTACCTGATCCATCATCATCATCTGTCTCTACATCAGAATCAACCCCGTAGTTGCAAACAATTTTTGCTCATCTGTTTTTATGGAGTTGTCTATATTTCGGCTTCACAGCCCAACTCGGGACAACTGAAAATAATTGACCCTTGTAGTGCAGGCACAGCCTCATTGCAAGGGATAATTGCTCGTTTTGGTCTGGGGAAAGAGAAAAAAAAAAAAAGAAGGAGGGGGGGGGGGCTTTGGTGTAAAGCGGTCTAGGGTCCAGACATCAACAAGACCAAAGCAGGGTTCGTAGCCCTGCACTGGACAAGACAACTCAGAGGAACAGTCATCTGCCGGGGAACAGAGAATCAGATAGATAATATATAGAAGTGTCTCCTCCCCCAGACAAAATTAGCTAATAACTCTTGTAGTACTGGTGTAGCCCCACTGCAGGGGATACATCTTCCCAGAGTTGGGCTTTTAGATATACACTCACCAGCCACTTTGTAATTAGGTACACCTTGTCAATTGCTTGGTAACACAAATTGCTAATCAGGCAATCCCATGGCAGAAACTCAATGCATTTAGGCATCTAGATGTAGCAAAGACGACTTGCTGAAGTTCAAACCAAGCATCAGAATAGGGATGAAAGGGGATTTAAGTAACTTTGAACGTGGCATTGTTGTTGGCTTATCTGAGTATTTAAAAAACTGCTGATCTACTGGGATTTTCACGCACAACCATCTCTAGGGTTTACAGAGAATAGCCCGAAAAATAGAAAATATCCAGTGAGCGGCAGTTGTGTGGACGAAAATGCCTTGCTGATGTCAGAGGAGAATGGGCAGACTGGTTCAAGATGATAGAAAGGCAACAGTAACTCAAATAACCACTCGTTACAACCAAGTGCGACGGTATGCGAGGTGAGATACATGACAATCCGGTTTTTCCAGCCTCTGTGGCAGGCTGGGTTCCAGTCCTGATGTTCTGGTCCACCTGAGTCCACACTCAGGTGGAAGTTAAAAGACCAGGAAGAGAGCACAGCAAGGCTCTGGCCTGAGACTCAGAGGGGAACCTGAGTCAGAGGAGCTCTGTTTATTGGATTGGAAAAGAAAGGTTTGCTTCACCTTGTGTTTTGTGGGTTTGATTTACTGTTTTGGTTATTTTGTATGACTATTGCAAACCACTTGTAAATAAAGCTCTCAATACGCCAGATTTTAGAGAAACTGCCTGTACGCTGACCTTCATTCTGAGAAAAGGTGATCCCCATGAGCTAATCTCCCACAAAAGGTATGCAGAATACAATCTCTGAATACAATGGCCTCCACCTTGAAGCAGATAGGCTACAGCAGCAGAAGACCACACCATGTCGGCTAAGAACAGGAAACTGAGGCTACAATTCGCACAGGCTCACCAAAATTGGACAATAAAAAATTGGTTAAACTTTGCCTGGTCTGACCAGTCTCGATTTCAGATGGTAGGGTCAGAATTTGGTGTAAACATGAAAGCATGGATCCATCCAGCCTTGTATCAACGGTTCAGGCTGGTGGTGTAATGGTGTGGGGAATATTTTCTTGGCACACGTTGGGCCTCTTGGTACCAAATGATCATCGTTTAACCGCTTCCATACAGGGCATTTTCACCCCCTTCCTGCCCAGACCAATTTTTAGTTTTCAGCGCGGTCGCACTTTGAGTGACAATTGCGCGGTCATGCAACACTGTACCCAAATGAAATCTTTATGGTTTTTTTTTCCCCACAAATAGAGCTTTCGTTTGGTGGCATTTGATCACCTCTGCGGTTTTTATTTTTTGTGCCATAAAACAAAAGAGCGACAATAAAAAAAAAAAAAAAAAAATAACTTTAATTTAATAAAAATATCACAATTTTGTTATTTTTATATTTTCTTCCTCAGTTTAGACTGATACGTAATCTTCTACATATTTTTTTATTATTTTTTTACCAAAATCGCAATAAGCGTTTGATTGGTTTGCGCAAAAGTTATAGCATCTACAAAATAGGGGATAGATTTATGGCATTTTTTTTTTAACTAGTAATGGCGCCAATCTGCGATTTTTGTGACCGCGACATTGCGACGGACAGAACGGACACCTTTGACAAGTTTTTTGGGACCACATTTATACAGCGATTAGTGCTATAAAAACTGCACTGATTACTGTGTAAATGTGACTGGCAGGGAAGGCGTTAACACTAGGGGGCGATCAAGGGGTTAATATGTTCCCTAGTGAGTGATTCTAACTGTAGGGGGAGGGGACCGATGTGGGTTCCTCTGTACTGGTAACACACAGATCCATGTCCTGTCAGAGGAGAGGAGACCGGTGTGTTTACACACAGATCCATGGACCTGCCGTGATTGCGGGTGCCCGGCGGACATCACGGCCGCCGGGCACGCGCACCGGGTCCCAGGCAATGCGGCGGGCGTGCGCCCGCTAGCGGCCCGAGAAGCTCAGGACGTCATATGACGTCCACCCGGAGTGAGGGAGGGTTCCTGTCGACGTCATATTACTATGACTCGGTAAGGAAGTGGTTAAATGCGACTGCCTACCCGAGTATTGCTGCTGACCATATCCATCCATTTATGACTACAGTGTACCCATCTTCTGATGTGTTCTTCTAGCAGGATATTGCACCATGTCACAAAGCTCAAATCATCTCACCAATCGTTTCTTGAACATGACAATGAGGTCACTGTACTCCAATGTCCTCCACAGTCACCAGATCTCAATCCAATAGAGAACCTTTGGGATGTGGTGGAACGGGTAAATTCACATCATGGATGTGCAGCCGACAAATCTGCAGCAACTGCGTGATGCCATCATGTCACTATAGACCAAAATCTCTGGGGAATGTTTCCAACACCTTGTTGAATCTATGCCATGGACAATGAAGGCAGTTCTGAAGGCAAAAGTAGGTACTAGCAAGGTGTACCTAATAAAGTGGCCGGTGATGGCATATCTGTAGGAATCCAAGATCCTTTTTTTAAGGTTCCCCCCCTCATTCCCATTTACAGTAGTTAGAGCAGTGTCACCTGCTGATCTGAAAATAGGATAATTCATGGCAACATTTTAACAATGATGGAATAGTTCATACATAATTATCCATCTAAAATACATAAAATATTATTTATTTATGAATTCACCTATTATGTATACAGACATTATTGTGATATGAAATTGCAAGCAAATAAAGTAATGTTACCTGGAACTTGCCAATCCCACAGGACACCTTTGCTTGTTGCTTGCGTTGAAGGAAAACCCTGACACATCTCTGGATTTTAACAGCTGCCTCATTCCTGCGGTGTAACCAAGATCGCACCTCATGCTGCACACGTACCAACTTCTCATGTGTGCAAAGAAACTTCCTGCGTTGTAATCTGGACCGATACCATCTCTGAAAATTAAATCACTTAATATCATCTAAGGGTTCATATACACTTGCAGATGGAGAGGGGGGGGGGGGGGGGCTGAGGGTGTCAAGAACAGGTGGCTGAGTAAAGTTTTAATTGTCCCCCCCCCCTACCTTAAGCTGCAAAGGCAGCTGGACACGGGTGTACACATGCCGTGGCAAAATTAAATCCCCTGATGCTTTTTGACTGGTAGCACCAGCTCTAGAACATGACCTATTCAAGTGAATGGGGTTACGCCGCAACCATGTAGCGGTGTGGCATTTACAGGGTTAAAACAGGCAGCTCTTTCAGAGATGCGGCCATGTTAGCTGGATGTCTAAATGTAGCCGTGTGTGTAAGAAACTGAGAAAATAACTGGCAAGGCTGGCAGAACATTGTTTACACTGATCATCAGCGCAGCAATCACCAGCGCCCCGATTACCAGTGCAGCCTCATCAGTGAAGAAAAATTACTTATTTGCTAAATTTTATACCAAAAAGTAACCCCCCCCCCCCCCACAAAAAACGACTACATTTTTAGTAAAGAACCCATACCTCCCAACTTTTTGAGATGGGAATGAGGGACACCTATCAGCAAAAGTATGCAGGCATAGGACACACCCCTTGCCACGCCCCCTTAAAGGAGACTTGTACAAAAAACAAGATTGGTAAACCCACAAGTGCTTATTTACCACTACTATTCCTTTATATTGGCATTTGGAATTTACAAATGCAGCAATTTAGAAAATCAGATGAAAAGTTTAGCACTGGGAAACACTTTTTGATAGAGAAAAAGTGCATTTTATATACACATCAGACCAAAATGAGGAGGAATGAGGGACAGACCCTCGAATCAAGGGACAGTTGGGAGCTATGAAAAACCAAAACAAAGATTTGTCTCCAAAAAATAATTATAAAAATTTAAATTTGTGTGCAATGTTGCATGACTGTGCAGTTGTCATTCAAAAAGGCCAACAAGCTAAGGGTTTTACTTCTTTTTTTTTTTTTTTTTAGAAGGAGGAAAAGAAAAAACATATGAAAAGCAAATGGAACGGAACCAAAACATTCATAGGTGGACATCATGTATAAACAGAAATCGTTTCTTGCGGACATAGATGGACGCAATGTGAATATATTAAAGGTTATTTACTTGAAGGTAAAAACTGCTTATGCTTTTATGACTACATTTTCAGAGAAATTGCTCGCCTTGTGCCATATGTCTATAATGCTGAAGATTGCATCTGGTCGCTTCTATTTTGGTAGGAGGCTGGAGCATCCTATACACTGTTTAGAAGAGTGATTTCTATTAGAAATCAGAAACTAAATTTCAGCATAGCACCAGTTTGGCCATTCATTCAAGAGAATCAGATCTCAAAACCTCCCATCTTTGGCATTTTTAAACAGTTGCGTATAACCTTGTTTTTCCAGAAGCAAAAAAAATGGGTTCATACGCAAAAGGCAAAAGTTTTCCACGTTTCAGATGCTAAACGTGTTTTGCCGCAATTTCGTTTATAAGCGTTTTTAAAAGGTGACCTATTTTTTTTTACATTAGAAATCTCAAAAATGATGGCAAATGATGAAAAACCATAAAAAACTAAAACAAAAAACGAATTGCTTGCATTGCATTGTGGACAATCCACAACTTGTGGCAGGTAACGTGGCAAGTGGACAACCCACAACTTGTGGCAGGTGAACAATCCACAACTTGTGGCAAGTGACGTGGCCAGGTGGACAATCCACAACTTGTGGCAAGTGACGTGGCCAGGTGGACAATCCACAACTTGTGGCAAGTGACGTGGACAATCCACAACTTGTGGCAGGTGATGTGGCAAGTGACACGCTAAATACAAGTACACTGCTGCGCTCTCAGCTGCTGCTACTCACTCTGGTCTCACAAAATGGCTGAAATGGTTAAAAAATACAGTTTTTGAGCTTAGGGAGGGTCTTATGATGTTTAACTAAATGCTTATAGACGTAAACGCGGTAAAACGCCACTAAAATCGCGGCAAAACAGGCGTTTCTAAACCCTGGTTTCAGCCTTTAAAAACGTGCATTCAGCAGAGTTTGCACCGGCGTCTCGTGTGCATGGGGCCTAAGAGGAGTAATAAAAAAACAAAACAAAAAAACAACAGCTGCAGGCAACGTCACACCAGGGATGCCAACCCAAGGAGTAGGAGTGCTTTGAAAAATAAAAGGGGATTCCCAGGATGTTCGGCTGCCTGGATCTTCTTTTCACTCTTGGTTTATCTACCTGAAGTAGAGGCAGCCTTAATGACTATGCATAAATATCAGCATGACTTGACAATAGTATTATCATCTATGCCACTTGTTTTCAGTAAATCGAAAGCCTGTATGGTTCTCACAATTAAATATACAGGCAAAGGCTCTTTACACCAATCTTACCTGTATATAAATAACATGGCAAATTTGCTTCTGTGCTTTTTTAAGAGTAAGCCGAGCCCAGAACCATCTCTGAATTTTCAAAGCGCACAGATGATGATAAACAGCAGAAGCAAACCTTAGAAGCCTTCTTTCTGTGTTCCACTTGGCGATCTGTAAAGATGATACACATCTGGATCAGAAGAATATACAACAATGTACTCCAACAGAAAGCAAAAATATGTTTCTGGGATCTACCATGTCAGGTACGTTAGGACTGTACTGGTCAGCCTTGCCCAGCACAGTCCATAGGCACCTTCAGAAAGGCTTGTTTCAGATCAGGCTAGTTCACACGCAGTACTTTATTTTCAGCAGAGCGTGACACAATCTACCAGACCGTGGCTAATAGAACCTAAAGTGGTTGTAAACCCCTCTGTGCAACTTATACCTATAGGCAAGCCTATAAGGCTTACCTATAGGTACTGTAAATATCTCCTAAACGTGTGCCGCACATGCGACTCCGGCCAGTCACAGAGCCTGAGTCCGCGGGCCCGGAAGGAAGAGGGGCGAATATGGATGCGACCACCAGCGGGAACGACGCGGGCTTCGTTTGCAGGTAAGTGCCACACTTGCATACTAGCCCATTATGCTTTTACTTTGCAGGGGAAAAATTAAATAAAAAATAGGAATTAAAACCCATCAGGGTTTACTTCCTCTTTAATGAAAGGTCACGTTATAACATTTTATAAAGTTCACACAAAAAAGTAAACAGTGTGATGCGCAGTTTACAGCACATCGGCAACGCAGTCATCACACCGCACGCTAGCAGCAGGTTTCCAAATTCCAAGGCAGCTGCTAAATTGAGCAGGCCCATAAAGTGTATCTAAACTCAAAATAAAATATATTGCAGCTTACCAGTCTTTAGATGTGGTGTCTGCATTCAGTTGCCATTTTTAGGCTTTTGACCAACTTTTTTTTCACCTGGTGATTTGCCCAGTAACACCTATCTTACACCTGTTAATACTCCAGCTATGCCCTATCTATGGAGAAGACCAGGGAGGAGAATCTCTGGAACACGGGCAGCAAAAACCTGAATACATTTCTTTAACCCTTCCTCTTTCTAATAAAATGGGTCTTTTATGTGCTGAACAGATTCTGGTTACTTCTTGTGCTAGACACAGACAGCAATATACTATTGACTGGGGTGCCTCAATTCATAAAACTACAGTCATAATAAAAGTGGTTTTAGAATTAAGGTGGTTCTAAAGTGTAAACATTTTTACCTTAAAAAAGGGGAGCTCCAGTTTAAGTGAAAAAAACTGACTTAATAAACTCACCTGTCCCACGATCCAGCGGTGTGTTCACCCCAGTTATTTTCTCCCTGTGTCCTCCCTCGCCGGCATCTATGGGCACCAGGCTGTGATAACTTGCGGCTTCACAGCCGGGTGCTAACTGCACATGTGCAAGCAGTACTGTGTAACTGGTCCCGCAGTCTTCTGGGACCTGTAATTTGTCCCAGAAGACAACTGGAGGGAGAGGGGAGGGGGGAAAGGAGAACTTCCGCTTCCAATTGCCTAGCGAATGGGAGCAGCTACCTTTTAAAATTGGGTACATGCTTCGCCCTCTCCTCCCCAAAAGCTTTATTATTTCAAACAGGAGCGGGGAGAAGGCCTTAAAAGCAGAACTTCCCTCTTTTGGGTGGAGCTCCGCACTAATGCATTCTCTGCAATAAAGCGGCTCTGCAGTCCCCAGAATCATTTATTTATTTTTTTAATTATAAAAGCTCCCCTGTGATTGTTAGTACTTAGACATTAATATTTGGATACTGTCCCAACTGTCTCTGCTGGTTACTTTTAAAATCAGTACTACCTTACATGATCTCGGAAGCAGGCAGGGGCCAGAGGATGTGGGCATCTGAAGACCGCTCCTGTGTATTTTCAGGATTAGGGCAGCTGGCTACCCAGCATGCACCTCCCGGTCTTCCCCCTGTGCAGTAATGACACTGTGGCACAGTTTGTTTAATTACATGGTACTCCTCCCGATCGTGTCATTTCCGGTATAGAAATACTACAAGCTTTAACCATCAGACTTCCCGAAGAACCCTGGGATAGGATGACACCAATGGTCCATGGGAATCGCCTGATGATTTCATTGCCTAGGCAGCAATGGCCAGAAGTGCCGCCTGGAAATAATAAAAACACTTAAAAAAATAAAATAAAAAAAAAATGCCATTTTATGAGAATTATGCCGGGGGCAATTGAGATCAGAGGAACTTGTAAAAAAAAAAAAAAAAAAAAGGGAGGCACTCCGCTTAAAAGCAAAAAAACAAACAAAAAAAAAACACCACCAACCCACTTCATGTCCTACCCCCCTCTGTCCCTAAAGGCTTACCTGACATCCAGTCACTTCCAGCACCACTCTTCTCTCTTCCTGCTTTTAAAGAAGAAACTGAGGGCAGCTATCAAATTACTGTGAGGAGGGAGCGGGGGCGTGGCTTTACCGACACTGTATGTGTATGGACACAAAGCCCTACTTGGTACCGCCTATACATGGGTGCTTCCTTAGCACCTGGCTTGCTAAAGTAGGAAGGAGCCGACACCACCAGTAGGGACTGTCAGAAAAGCAACCTATGCAATATTGTTGCACAGGGCAGACACGTATAACCTCTAATAAATTGCCTTTAGTATCACTTTAACATTCAGACACTGTTACATTTCTTGCCATCACAATTTGTTCATTAAATGGTTAAAGGGAGATATATATATATATATATATATATATATAAAAATAATACAAAAAGTTGAAACTGCATATCAAAACTTATTTGGTACAAACAGGGGTATCTCTGTCCTTTGGAACTCACCTGGCTCATTAATGCAGCATGTTGAATTATCTTAAACAACCTCTTGGCGTTGAATCTTCTGACTGCTGCTTGCACAAGGATTATTCGCTTTCGTGCATTCAAGAAAGCAGCCCTCTGGTATCTCATAGTAAGCTGAGATTTATACCATTTTTGAATAATCAATGCAGCTGCTCTCTGCTTTTTATACATCTGCATAGTCTTTTGCATCCGATAGAAAGTCTGTAACTTTATGGCAGATGCTCTAAGCTGCAGGAATAGTTTCCGACAGACAGCCATACGATAATAAGACTGAAGTATTCTTGCCGCTCTTTCCTGTTTAACACGTTTGCGTGCAACCCAACCTCTGAAAGCAGACTGAATTACAATAGCAGAGGTTCGCATGGAAAAATATTGGACTCTCTGTAGATGGACTTGGCAACATCTTCTATACCAAGACTGTATACGACAGGCAGATTCCACCAATAATTTGTGTCTCTTTCTAGTCCTATAGCCTCGGAATGCTGCCTGAAGGCTCACCACTACAGACTTGGCCTTTATAAAGGCTCTTCTTTCCCGATACATCTTCCATGTAGTTTGGATAACCACCGCAGCCTTGATTTCTCTTGACTTTTTGGCACGGAAAGATTGTTGAATTGATAATGCCACATCCCTAAGATCATTGTACTGCTTCACTGCCTCATTCTTCAAAAGTGTTGCTCTAAAATGTAATTGTAATGTTTTTGCTGCCTGTAGAAGAATCAGGTAAGATTTTCTTTGCCTATGCATGCGATAAAAAGCCTGAATTATGGTAGCTGCATTGTGCATTTTGCTTATATTCCTACGACTCTTCATGCCCCTGTATGAGGCCTGAAGGACAACAGCAGCATTTTGAAGCCTTAGGTAGCACTCCCTTTCACGGAGCACATATGTTTGATAAATGTAATAATTATTTTGTAATACAGTTGATGTTCTTTGGCCTCCATAGGCGTTTTGCAGTGTGTACAGTCTGAACATGGACTCACGCCTTTGCTGCTCTTTGCACACACTATAAGCAGACTGAAGACACATCACAGGTTTGCGATATGCGAGAAAAGATCTGGCTAGAACTGAAGCTCTGTATCTTTTCTGAAGGAATACGGTTGCAGATCTAAGTTTCAAGTAATTCTTCCTTTCAAAATAACCTTTAACAAATCGTTGGATAGTTGTTGCTGCACAGTGCATTTTTTTAAACTGTCTTCTAACTTTCATCCCTCTAAAAGCAGCTTGGAGCAGTACTGCTGAATTTTTAGTAGCCTGGTAACACAGATCTCGCTCTCCTGCCTTTTTTGCTCTGTATCTCTGCTGGACTGTTTGGGTGGCTTTCACCAAACTTTTGTAGTATTTCTTCTGAGTGTACATGCGATAGTTGGACTGTATTACAGTGGCAGCCCTAGCTATAACTTTCATGTTTTTGCGTTCACTCATTCCTCTGTAACCTGCCTGTATAACTATAGCTGCCCTTCGGAGTTTCAGAAATGATGTACGTGTATGCCTGCTGTTAATGGAAGACCTGTACCAAGCCTGAATCTTTCTAGCTGCATCCTGTTTGGATCTATATAAAACCAAGGCCTTGTGATTTCTGAAAGCAGACTGTATCCTGATGGCCATTTCGTGTTTCAGGGCAAGATCTTTTCTTACTTTGAACCCCCTGTAAGAAGCTTGTATACAAACTGCAGATTTTCGTAGAGACTGGTATTGAGAATGACAGTGACGCATTAAAGCAGTAGCACGGTACCATTTCTGGATAAGAAGAGCTGATGACTGTATTAGAAGATACTGTTTGCGATTAAGATACGTCCTGAATTGCTTCTGTATAACAGTGGCAGCTTCAGTCATGGTTTCTAACTCTTTTCGGACATGCCAGCCACGGTAAGCAGCTTGAATGCGGAGGGTAGCATCCTTAATAAAAGAATACCGTAGCACATCAAAGTCTCTTTGCTTGTTTGCTCTGTATCTCTGCTGAATCACACAGACTGCCCATAGGAACTTTTTATACTGCATTCTACACTTGTGCATCTTGAATGTGGCTTGGATTTTGAAAGCAGCTTTGTTTATTTGACTTATCCTCTGCCTTACTTTTGCACCACGATATGCAGATTGAATTATTAGTGCCGACTTCTTTTGCTTTACCAAGGTTTCCCTTTCACAAGCGGATATTTTAAATGCTCTGTAGTATTGCTGTATGGTAATTGCCGATTGCTTCAACTTTAAATAGGCAACGCGCTCTTTGTGCATTCTAAAAGCTGCCTGGATGACCGTTGCAGAGGAATTAATTTGTCGAAGTTTCTGTCTGACTTGAAAACCCCTAAAAGCAGCTTGTAAAACAAGTGAAGCTCTCCGAGTCTTTAGGTAATCCTGCCTATGGCGATCAGCAAGCTTTTTCGATCTAAATCTTCTCTGAATACATACTGTAGCTTTTTGAAGGGTAAGAAACCTGCGTCTTGCCAAACAGGACTTAAAAGCTCTTTGAATGACAACCGCAGCTTGACGCTTCGCCCTAAATTCACGCTGTAGTTTTACTGTACGGAAAGTTGACTGAATGCACAATATTGCCTTTCTTGTGTTATGGAAAATCAGCAACTGTTTCTTCCTCTCATGAGAAGCACGGTAAAGTTTGTGAACTGTTACAGTGGCCTTTTTAAGATTTTTAAAAGCTTGCTGTTGTTTGACCATTCGGTACCAAGCCTGGATTACTATTGCAGCTGTGTGCATACGACATATCCGATTCCTTGCTTTCTTGCCTCTCCATGCAGCCTGCAGGGTGCCAGCAGCTTTCTTGAGTGCTAAATACTGTTGCTGTTGCGTCCTGCCTTCTTTCATTGCCCTGTATTGCTTCTGGATTATTACTGCTGCCTTTTTCATCTGGATTATTCTTTGCCTTGTTCTCATACCTCTGTAGAGGGACTGTAGTTTAATGGTATTTTGTCTAATAAGAAGATACCATTTCCTCTGCAACTTGGCAGCAACCATTGCACAGTATCGTCTCTGAATTAGGATTGTTGCCGTCCTCAGACTGAGGTATTCTTTTCTGCACCTGAAAGAGCGATATGAAGTCTGTATTTTGCAAGCTGCATTGTGCAGCTGCAATAAATGTTTTCTAATTTGCCATCCACGGAAAGCAGCCTGTAGGGTGCAAGCAGTTTTCTTCAGGGCCAAGTACTGTTGCTGTTGCTTCCTTACTTCCTTTATTGCTCTATAATGCTTCTGGATCAACACTGCTGCATTTTTCATTGTCCGATATTGTGCACGCTGCTTCTGCATTTTAAACACTGACTGTAACAAAACTGCAGACCTTTGCATCTGGATTATTCTTTGCCTTGTTTTCTTACCTCTGTAAACAGACTGCAGTTTAATGGTATTTTTTCTCAAACAAAGAAACCATTTTCTCTGCAACTTAACAGCAGCTAGAGTGCGGTATCGTCTCTGAATGAAGATCGTTGCCATCTTTAGACTGAGGTATTCTTTTCTGAGTCTGAAAGAGCGATAGGTGGTCTGTATTTTGCAAGCTGCATTGTGGAGATGCAATAAATGTTTTCTAATTAGCCACCCACGGAAAGCAGCCTGTAGGGTGCAAGCAGTTTTCTTGAGCGCCAAGTACTGTTGCTGTTGCTTCCTTCCTTCCTTTATTGCTCTATATTGCTTCTGGATCAACACTGCTGCATTTTTCATTGTCCGATATTGTGCACGCTGCTTCTGCATTTTAAACACTGACTGCAACAAAACTGCAGACCTTTGCATCTGGTTTATTCTTTGCCTCGTTCTCATACCTCTGTAAACAGACTGCAGTTTAATGGTATTTTGTCTAAGAAGAAGATACCATTTCCTCTGCAACTTGGCAGCAACCATAGCACGGTATCGTCTCTGAATTAAAATTGCTGTCATTTTCAGATGGAGGTATTCTTTTCTGAGCCTGAAAGAGCGATAGGTGGTCTGTATTTTACAAGCTGCATTGTGCAGATGCAATAAATGTTTTCGAATTTGCCATCCACGGAAAGCAGCCTGTAGGGTGCAAGCAGTTTTCTTGAGTGCCAAGTACTGTTCTTGTTGCTTCCTTACTTCCTTTATTGCTCTATATTGCTTCTGGATCAACACTGCTGCATTTTTCATTGTCCGATATTGTGCACGCTGCTTCTGCATTTTAAACACTGACTGCAACAAAACTGCAGACCTTTGCATCTGGATTATTCTTTGCCTTGTTCTCATACCTCTGTAAACAGACTGCAGTTTAATAGTATTTTTTCTCAAACAAAGAAACCATGTTCTCTGCAACTTAGCAGCAACTAGAGCGCGGTATCGTCTCTGAACTAAAATCGTGGCCACCTTTAGACTGAGGTATTCTTTTCTGAGTCTGAAAGAGCGATAGGTGGTCTGTATTTTGCAGGCTGCATTGTGGAGATGCAATACATGTTTTCTAGTTTGCCATCCACGGAAAGCAGCCTGAAGACGATTTGCTGCTTCTTTAACATTTAAATAATTTGCTCGCTGTGCTTTACCAGCCTTGTGCGCTCTGTAGTGACACTGAATGAGCACTGCAGCTTGTGTCATGGTTTTGTACTTTGTGTAGCAGACATGCATTCTATAGTAGGACTGTATCAAAGTTGCCATTTTGTGCTGTGTCTGAATCTCCTGCCTTACTTTTTTACCCCTCCAGGTGGCTTGTACTTTTCTTATAAGCAAACAGATGTGAAGATATTTTTGCCTCTCCTCCCTGCCATTAAGCACAGCACGATAGTACCTCTGTATGGTCAAAGTAGCCATCTTCACTTCTTTGAATTTTCTTTGAGCAATACATTTCCGAAAGGCTGATTGGATGGTGACTGCAGCCATTGTCCATTTCTGTAGTTGTCGTCTCACTAAACATCCACGGTATGCAGACTGTATAGTAGCAACAGCTCTCTTCATTTTCCAAAATTGTTCCAGATCTCTCTTCAGTTGTTTCTGTCCTCTGTACCATCGCTGAACAGATATGGCAGACTGTCTCATGCCAAGATAATTCTTTCTTGCTATGTAGCATCGGTAAGTGCTTTGTATGGATAACGCTGCAAGATGCTGAATTTTTATTCTTTTACGAACGATGTAACCTCTGCAGGCTGCTTGTATCCATATAGCAGAGCATTTCATGAGCAAGAAGCTTTCTCTATGATGGGCAGCAACTTTGTTTGCTCGAAAGCGCTCCTGTATTATAACTGCAGCTCTGTATATAGCAAGATACTTCCTTCTTGTCATATGCATTCTATAGTTGGCTTGTAACGTTGTTGCAGCTTTGTGCCACAGCTTGATTTGTTTTCTGACCAAAAGGCCTTTAATATTAGACTGAATTTTAACAGAAGCTGCCCGCAACTGGAGGAAGGACTTACGCTCTTTGCGCATTAATAGGTTAGCACGAAACTGAGTTTGGACAAAGATCACTTTTTCTCTTAATACAAAGTACTGGATTCTCCTTGGTCTCATTTTAACCAGAGATTGTATCTTCAGTGCCGCTGCTTGCATAGAAAGGTATTTACATCTTTCTCTGGACATGCGATAAAGGGACTGAATTAAAGTGGCTGCTTTTCTCTTTATTTCCAAATTACGATTTTGCCATTTCCTGTACGCTTTCTGAAGCACCAATACAGCATCGATCTCTTGTTTTAGCTTTATACATCTCCACCTCCTGAAAGCAGATTGTATCGTAAGAGCAGCAGATTTGAATTGTAAGAAGTTTTCACGATCTTTCTTAGACAACAACCAAGCGCGCACATGCCTCTGGAGAGTTCTTGTTGCATATATGGTCTTTTTGTAAGCCAAAACAGCCCTCTTTGTTCTCACTCTTGCTTGCAGAAGAACAACACGCTTTCTTAACTCAATGTAGTATTTTCTGGCTGCATAACATCTCCAGATTCTCTGTAAGATAAAACCACACTTGTTAGAACTAACAATGAATCAGCCAATGACAAAATGTCACACACACACACACACACACACACACACACACACCACTCTTGTGGATCTATTGTGAAGAATAGGAAAAAAACTAAAATCTTAACCTCCTGTGTAATGAACACACCTGGATGACAATGGCTGCAGAAGCCTCAATTTTCTTTTGTCTGCGAAGCTTTAATTTCATTAGCTCCTTATAAGCCAAGTATTTTCTCCAGTGTTTCTGGATTACTATTGCAGATGTTGTTCTCTTTAAAATCCAACGTCGCGACAGAAACTTGCGAACTGCGATCTGAATGACAGAGGCAGCCTTGTACTTTTTCTGCAAATCAAAAAACAATGCACAATTAGGCTATACATAAAATAGAAGGCAGAGTATCCTTCTCTGCAAGTATCCAATACTTAACACTGCTGTCACAAGCTTAAAGTGAGGTTTAAAAAAAAAAACAAAAAAAAAAAACACGAAGGTATACAAACATATCATACCTACCTCCACTGTGCAGTTTTGCACAGTGTGGCCCCGAATCTCATCTTCTGGGGTCCTGCGGCAGCTCCTCCTCACATCGGTTAACCCCCTGGAAGAAGCGCTCCCCGGGGGGTTATCCAGCAGGCGCGCTTCTGCATTTGCATTTATAGACACAGAATGCCGGACTCGGCCCGCCCCCTGCGGTTCATTTGATTTGATTGACAGCAGCGGGAGACAATTGGCTGCGCTGCGATCAATCTGTCCAACCAATATCCGAGAACCCCGGGCAGAGAGGAAGAACGCGTCTCCGCCGTGGGAATTACAGGGCTCAGGTGAGTAAAAAACAGGGGTGGGGGTTGGTTGGGCTAGGGGACTGGACACTGTCAGAAGTTTTTTTCACCTTAATGCATAGGGTGCATTAAAGGTGAAAACACACAAGGGTTTACAACCCCCATAAGCAATCTAGAAGTTCTAGATCTATTTGGAAATAAAAAAAAAATTAGGAAATTTTTTTTTAAGTTCGTGAATGCCAAAAAAATAAAAAAATAAAAGACTCTTACCAACAATAGGAAAATCAAGCTCCACTGATTTGTCCTTTTGAGAACTGACCTGTAGTAGCTGCTCCTCTGTTGTCACTTTGTACTTTCTCCATGCTGCCTGGATCACTCTTGCAGCTCTAGCCTCCTTACGAAGATCCAAAAGTCGCGCACAGAGGAAGGAAAGGAAAGTGATGACAATCTGCAAAACAGAAAAATGTGTTTTATATTTTATTTGGATTGTCCAAAATTGAGATTGTTTTATAACAGCCAAGAAAGGCAAATGTACATATCTACTTTATTGCATTAGTATACAGATTGTCAATTTGTCATTAAAGTGAATTTGTCAGCCATTCAAAAATGTAAATAAGTACAACAGACCTATAATTATCTTTGTTAGCCTGATTTGAACATCCCTCTAAACCTCGTTTCACTTGGATTATTAAGGGACACAAGTTACCAAATTTTTCATCTAGATACAACCTCTCTAATAAAGATGCCAAAAAAATGGCATGCTTACTAGACAAAGGAGTACCTAGGCGGTGTTTAGCTCCAACATCAGGGAAGTTGAGCCATAGATGAGAGCACAGAGCAGACTTTTCTGGCCAACAAGGGCAACACAAGGCTTCATACAGTAAAAATTGGATTTTTGTACTCACCATAAGAAAACATTTTCTCGATTAAAGTACAATGGATGTTGTATACTGTTTGGTTATGTTGCCGCATAAAAGGGGGATTGGACAGTAGCAAACAAAACAGGTTAGTCAGACCAGTATAACCCTTTACTCTACCTAGCATTCCTCAGTTTGTAGCAAGCAGTACCAAGAGCATGATCATAAAAACATAAGGGGATGCGACTTATGCCCCTCAAAAGAGTGCAAGAAATTTTATTTTTTTTCTCTTTTTACAGTGTACACAAAAATCCCAACTTTTCCTTTCTCATCCATTAAGGAACACAGAAAGTTAAATGTGCTGGGACCTGCAAGAGCTGTCCCAACTAAGGTTTGGGCAAACTGCAACTAACGCCAACCATCCAAACAGAATTGGGGACTGCTTGTAGCCGAAGAGCCATACAAATCTCCGAAATTGACACGGAGGCCAAACCCCGTGTCTGATAAGGAACCCTGCCAACATGATCGGAGGGAGGACACAGAGGATCATCCCGATGCTCAAGACCCAGAAAAAAAAAAAAAAAAAAAAAAGGGGTGATCACCAACTGAAGAGAATGACTCAAAACAGAAGGGAGAAACAAAAAGGGGAAAAAAAAAAAAAAAAAAGTATGGACAACAGTAATCAAAATCTGTTTACCATCACACTATTTTCAAGAATAAAAAAAAATTATGGACTTTAAACAGGTGCCTGATCTTTTCTCCCTATTCATCCAGATTGCTTAAGCCGAGTGGCTTCTACTTCGTGAGCTGCTTGCAACGGGGGACACCCGTGCAGGCTCACTCCTTAGCAGGGCTGTTTGCATCTCTGCAGACACACAGCTCGGCTTTGCCCCCCCTCCCCTTTCCCCCCGTTTTGACCGACAGCAACAAAAGACAAGCCTATGAGAGCAGGTAGAGGTGAGAAGAGATGCTGCATAGCATACATGCACAGCGCTGGATCGATATTGAGCTTAGGCAAGTAATTAGGGAAGCTGCAGTGGAGTTACTATTAAAAAGGTTTTTACCTTAGAGTTTTTTTTTCAAATTCATACTTAACTAGGTGGATGCAGCATCGGACCGATACTGTATCTGTCCCCCGATGCCTCTGCACTGAGAACCGAGCGATCAAGCAACGCCGATCTCTCGGTTTTCAGAGCTCTGTGAGCAGAGAGCTGTAGACGGTCACAGCTCTCGGCTCCACTTCGCTCACTGGAGTGCTGGACTGTGGAGGGGGCGGCCAGCTCAGGCTCTCAGCGGCTCGCAGAGAGACTGAGCGGGGGTGCCAGTGCAGGCACCTGGCGGATCCCGACTTTGTCACGAGCACATGGTGCCTGGACTGACTTCCGTGACAGCAGAGAGAGGACTTCAGCCCGCTCTCTGCTGAAAATGGCTCACAAGAGTGCAAAACGAACTGCACGCCAGTGATTTACGGGAGAAGTACAGCCAAACAAACTTTGGCTGGACTTCTTTAATGCAGAAAATACGTTAGGGGAGGGGGTCTCCAAACTTTTGAAACAAAGAGCCAGATTAATGCCCTTCAAACCTTAGAGGGGCCGGACTGTGACCAATGGGAGTGGAAAATGTCCTCTCATCAGTGGGAGTAAGCAATAAGTAAACAATATTGTAGGTGGTCAGTGGGAGTAAAAAAAATAAAAAATAATAATATTGCATCATTGGTGTCAGTGGGAGGAATAGTGCCCCAAGGGCTGAATAAAGGCAAACAAACAAACAAAGGGCTACATTCGGTCTGCAGGCTGCAGTTTGGAGACCCCTGCATTAGGGTAAAAATATTTTACCTTTATAACCACTGTTAAGTGTTAGATTGTAAAGGAAACTTAAAAAAAAAACAAAAAAAAAAAACACACACACACAAACATGCTATACTAACCAACTATGTACTGAAATTGCCCAGAGCAGCCTCAATCGTCTTCCCAGATTCCCCGCCTGCGCTCCTCTTCTCGGTGCACCATCATAGACCCACCCGCCACTCACTCCTCAAAGAAGTTGACTGACAGCAGAAGGAGCCAATGGAGACAGAGGTGCTGCAGACTGGCACAGCGCTGAATCGAATGAGGACTCAGGCAAGTATAAAAAAGGGGGGGGGGGTGCAAGGGGATGATACCGATACCTAAACATATCTTAATGCAGGAATGCATTAAGGTAAAAAATGTTTAGGCTTCAGATTAGGGATCGACCGATATAGTTTTTTTGGTGCCTATACGATAATGATATTTCAGCCACCTCTCAGGCTGATATTACGAAGTTTGGCATTTTTGAATACTTTATTTTTTTAAACTGGCGCCTTTAAAGGGGAGTTCCACCCTTTTTTTTTAAGTTTATTAAAAGTCAGCAGCTACAAAAAGTGTAGCTGCTGGCTTTTAACAGACACTTACCTGCTCCACTGCCCAGCGACGCTCCGCTCCTCTCCCCCCCTTCTCCGCCGGCGCCTCCATTCATTGTGTGGGCACCCGGCCGTGACAGCTTTCGGCTTCACGGCCAGGCACTCACTGCGCATGCACGAACGGCGCAGCGCTCTGAATGGACAGGCGATCGCCTGGAACCTGTCACGTCCCAGTACCAGTCCCACTCCTACTGAAGCCCCCACTCCCCCCCCCCAAAAAAAAATTAGATGCCAAATGTGGCATGTAAGGGGGCAAGGAGTGGATAAAGCGGAAGTTCCCAATTTGGGTGGAACTCCACTTTAAGATGCCAGTAATCCGGGAGGTGATGTCATGACACTGCTTCCGGGTTACTAGACCCAAGAACCGAACGAAGAATCGGCTTTGTTCGGGTCTTTGGCCAGCCGGCGGACCCTGCCGGGTAGTTACTTGGGACTCCAGGTGGGACGGGAGAGCCTGGGCGAACGGCGGAAGTGGGGACAGCCCCTCCCACTGCTTGTAATAACAGCTGAGCTATGTAAGAAATATAACACGCCGACACCTGAATAGACAGCAGCCAGCACAGCAATAGACAAAAATGCAAAACTAGTGATTTTATTAGCACTGCACAATTGTTATTACAATTTCTGCAAGGCTACAGAAATCAATAACTATTAGTGCTCATAAATCTATGAACAGAAATAATGATCATATACATGGTAATGTCCGTGAAAAAGGAGTCCATATAGTGCAAAAACTGAAAGATGTGATCAAATGGAACAAATGGGAATATGCCCAATGAGTCACCAGAGGATGGATCATCCGCACGTATGGTTTATGCCAAGATGCTTTCATATACTAAATAGGGCTCCTAACAGGCTCTGTTTAGAAAGACTGGTGTCCACAAGTTTCGGTGGGTTGTGTCTTTAACCTTGTAACATGCAGTATGACCGAGAAGGAAACAGAAAACTCCACACAATGTAAACCCGTAGGTATACACACCCCAGATAATGTCTCCTTGACGAAACGCGGTGGTAGAGCTTTGCTGATGTCATTGCGTTGCTTTTATTCACGATTACAAGCGCTCGTTTTACTCTTCCCAAATGTGAGCGTTCCCAATTTGTTTTACATTAAACGGGTTTACACTATGTGGAGTTTTCTGTTTTCTTCTCGGTCATACTGCATGTTAAAACGTTAAGAAACCATACGTGCGGATGAGCCATCCTCTGGTGTTTACACCACAAGCTTTGGCAACTCATTAGGCATATGGCCATTTGGGTCCATTTGTTCCGGTAAGCCTTCCTGCAATCGGTGGTGGTCGTCTTTCACATTTATTAACGTCTATAAATGTTCCTATTGGATCAAGTTTTATCACATACGATCACATCTTTTCAGTTTTTACACTATATGGACTCTTTTTACGAAAATTATGAAATTTATATATATATATATATATATATATATATATATATATATATATATAAAATCATTATTTCTGTTCATACATTTATGAGCACTAATAGTTATTGATTTCTGTAGCCTTGCAGAAATTTTTTTCACTAGCGCTGCACAATTGTTCTAAAATAACAGCTGAGCCGCATCGGTGGCTATTACAATAAAGCTGACCGCCCACTTTAAAAAACGGTACTGGGGTGAAGCATGCATCACCCTGGTAAAACCCCTTGAAGCAATATCAGCCAGTTTTGTGACCGATACTTCTAAAGAAGTGAATATCGGCTGCCGATGATCGCTACTCAAAAAAAGGAGTGCCTAGAACACAAAAAAACTCCCCCAAAAAAATAACCCCATACTGCAGCAGCTTTGTTCCCTGTTTAGGCTTTAGTCCCCCTTTATTTTCACCAGGTGATCTGGCCCAGTAGCACATTTCCTGCTTTAAAATGGCTAGTTTTTCCATTTAGAAGGAGTAGACACACCTTTAGACGGAAGCATCCTGAAGGGGGGTAACATTAGATGGAACAGTAGATTAAGGTCCTTGTACTACTTTAGTCCGAGTGATGCGAGCTGAGGTCCATAGACCTCAAGTTTTATACACAGGCATTCCGTGAAAGCCCAACTTTTAGGTCGCAGCAGTGTGAAAGGGCCTTCAATGGATTTTACCAGCAAATTTAGACTTCAATCACATCTGACCAGTTTTTATCCAAAACTCTCAAACAAACCAAATAGTGTAGGTTCATACTGTATATAAATCTCTCAGGCATCTGTAGCTCAACACCGATGCTCCCACAAGCAACATAAGCCATTTTGAGGCAGATTTAGGCATTTTTGGTCTCAAACTCTTCAATAGGAACACATGTAAAAGCTTTAATCAAGCGCATAGAAAGTGCCAAAACGTTTTTTGCCTGAATGCAGGGAATACATTAGTGTAACAAGCCTTTCAACTTTAAAACCATCTAAAACCTAGCTCCAGCTTACATTTGTTACAGAAACTTTTTTTTTTTTGTACTTACAAAAAAAGAAAAAAGAAAAAAAGTCCCATCAGTCCAGGATATGAACAGGGACTCTATTGGGAGAGAGACAGAATCTGAGTGGTATTAGTTCTAAGAATAATGTTTTTTTCCTGGTCTTTGATTACCCCCTTTCCATTCCAGCATTTTGCAGTGAATAAGATAAGGAAGCGTTGGAACATTTTGCAGAATGATAGGGTTCTAGGGCCCATTTTACCTAAACCTCAGGTGACCTATAGGGGTGTTCCTTCCTTGTAGGATCATGTGGCACAAAGTCGTCCAAAAAAAAAGTCATAATTTTACAGGCTTCTACTAATGTAGAAAATGCACTGTATGTCAAGTTAATGGATGTTAATGGATGTAGATGTAGAAAAATTGACACCTTTAGCTCTAGTGTCACCTTGAGATTAAATACACTATCAAGTCATTCATCACATGCACTACACCACAAAATGTGGTTTGTTACAACGCCCATGTGGTCTCCAATATGTGGGGAGGACCACATGGGAATTAAATGTTCGCCTACAGACACGCCTAGGCAACAGTAGGAGAGGTTAAGGGTCATAGCGTCCCTAGACACTATGCCACTGTGCACAATAAGACCCGGCAGGTACAATATTTTGGGGATAGACACGCATCCTCCACATTAGAGAGGACTTACTGTTAAGAGAGAGAAAAATTTAAAGATTAGAGACTAAATCGATTCATCCTTAGAATTTAGATCAGTTTTTTGTGGTTAAAATTTTATGGGTTTTTGCGCTATCCTCCTTTCGAATTTTCAAAATTTTATTTTCCCTGATCTTTTACCCCATTGGTGCTTATAATAATTGTATTTTAAGAACATTTGGGTTTTCTTTTTGGAGATGGGCAATGTAAATTTTTTCTATTTTGCATTGTATATTTTACAGATTCTACTTATTTAAGTGTCTCCTTGACCCCGATTTGGGTTCACTTACACATTTTTGGGAATGGTCATACTTGGGTATGACCAGTAGATGGTTTTCCGGAGATTCATTTTTTGCATAGTTACATTGATCCAGCTTGGCCAATGCTATGGTCTTTTGGGTCCCGTGCTAAATAGCTGGGCTGTCCTGCTGCAAAGCATTCACATAGCGCCTTGCATTTTCCTCAATGAATGAAAAGTGTTCACTGACTAAAAGGAGGTGGAGTAATGAAATCACAATCCTTATTTTGTTAAATCTGAAAACGCGTTGCATTCATTAGGATTTATGCAAGGTGACTGTGCCAAGCAAGCGACACCCTGTGGTTATTATGCAGCATGGCAACCACTTGGCATTGAGACCTGGAAGACAGCGGCAAGTACTGTAGTAGTGGTCCAAGCTGGATCCATACCTGGAGACTACACGGAAAATGACTGCACGGAATATGATCCCTGTGTGCAGGGTGGGATTAGTGAAGTAACCGGCGGATCTACTGGAAAGAAGGCAGGAAGTGTCTCACATTTTAATCACTTGAGAGCAGATGTAGCTGCGTTCAACTGTAGTCCTAAAGACTACAATCAACGTACGTCATGACTATGGAGCACTGGAGAAGAGGGAGGAAGAGTGGTCACTTAACTAAAGGAAGTTAAAATCTGGGATTCAAGCACTTTCCTTTCATTAGCAGATTTAAAAAAAATAAAATATTTTTTTTTTCCTTCAGTTCTACTTTAAACTATGTCACATAGTAAGAGACTTTAAGACAGAAATGATCTCCGATTCCTTTACCTTTTCATCTGGGATTGTATTAGACGTATCAGAGTGATGGATCATAGCAGGAATTCCTCCCAGATTAGACACTGCAGTTTGCAGAAGAGTGAAGTTTGTTCTTTCATTAGCCAATAATTCTTTATACAAGGCTGAGGTGGTGAAGCCTGTAAAACAAATAAAACAATTGTGGAAATCATGGTCATTAATATCCTTCATGGTGTCAGGTAATGTAAAACTGGCTGGCTATGGGTTAAACTGATGGCTAAAATTGTAAAATGGCTTATTAGATCTCAAGTACTCCAGAGCTAAAATGTATTCCAATTTACCAATGTCCTGGGTATGTATTTTGGAAGACCACACAGTGAAAGAAATTTCCAATCTATTGTACATTTAAATTGTGGCTGCACATAACCAAGTGCTTGGTGTGGTAACCAGACAATATCATTTGCAGTAAACCTCGGATCATTTACGAGTTTGGGCATGATTTGCACTTTAATTACTTAAGGACCGGGCCCATTTTTCAGACTTTGTGTTTACAAGTTAAAATATTTATTTATTTTTTGCTAGAAAATTACTTAGAACCCCCAAACATATATATTTTTTCAGACACCCTAGAGAATAATAAACAGTATACAAGATCTTGCGAGCTACCTACTAGAGCTAATAGCTAATCAATAATAATTGTAAGAGCAGCTGCTGACACTAATCACATACTCATACAGCCGTGTAATATTAAAAAAAAAATATATAATCTGTGCCGCGCTAACTACCTGTGTATCTCACCGATATACTAATACTAACTTATTAGTATCTCGGTGGGATACACAGGTAGTTAGCCCCGCACATATTAAATATTTTACCCTAGACAATAAAACGGCGGTCGTTGCAATACTTTATGTCACACCGTATTTGCGCAGCGGTCTTACAAGCGCAATGTTTTTTTATTTTTAAATTATATTTATTTGTTTAATAATAAAAAAAAAATATTTATATATATATATATATATATATATATATATATATATATATATATATATATATATATATATATATTTATTAAAACAGTAAAGTTAGCCCAATTTTTTTTTTATATTGTGAAAGATAATGTTATGCCGAGTAAATCGATACCCAACATGTCACACTTCAAAATTGCGCCCGCTCGTGGAATGGCAACAAACATCGACCCTTAAAAATTTCTACAGGTTGCCAGTTTTGAGCTAGAGGAGTTCTAGAATTATTGCTCTCGCTCTAACGATCGCGGCGATACCTCACGTGTGATTTGCACATAGTTTTCATATGCGGGCACGACTTGCGTATGCGTTCGCTTCTGCGCGCAAGCTCAGCCCTCTTAAATTTTACTTTATTTTTACACGGTCCTTTAAAAAATAAATAAAAAATTGGGTCACTTGTATTCCCATTACAAGGAATTTAAAACATTAACCGTAAATACTCGAGTATAAGCCGACCCGAATATAAGCCGAGGCACCCAATTTTACCACAAAAAAACTGGGAAAACGTATTGACTCGAATATAAGCCTAGGGTGTCCATCTGCATGCCTCAGTGTGCCTCAATTTGTCCATGTGCATGCCTCACTGTGCCCAATCTCCCTACCTGATCTCCGGCGCTGTGTGATAGGACTGACGTTTAACATCTATGACGTCTATGGGACGGTCCCGGACCGTGTCCCCAAAATCACTGGAGAAATTACCGTTTAACATGGGAGTCTATGGAAGGGGTGCCCGGCTTTGAAAAATCGGTGCTCCCCGGACAAAAAAAACTTTGCACACTTGTAGAGGAAGAGTGGGGCTACATGTGTGCCAAGTTTGGGGTCCAGGGGACCTACGGCTGGCCGGAATCAGGCGCACAAAGTTGAAGATGGACACAGACTCGAGTATAAGCCGAGAAGGGCATTTTCAGCACACAAAAACAATGTGCTGAAAAACTCGGCTTATACGCGCGTATATACGGTACACTAAAAAAGCAAAAAAAAAAAAACCATTAAAATAAAAACCCATTGGGCAAAACAAGACCATTGGGCTAAAGTGACGTGTGACGTTTCTTCTGCCATCCAATGGTATGGAGCCGAGTAGGGGCCATCTTTCCCTTACCAGGCTGTTGAGGGGGAGAGGACTCAAACGTCTCCGCCACTACTAACGGATCCGGTAAGCGGAGGAGACCTCCGGAGCGTGGCGGGCCCCCTCTCCCGCCCCCCGATAAAAGTGATCTTGCGGCGAATTCGCTGCGGAGACCACTTTTATCTGAAGAGGAGCGTCCATTATTGAAGAGGATACCAGAGTTATGGCAGCTGACGTACAACGACGGTGGGCGGTCTGTAAGTAGTTAAAGCAGTAGTAGATGTACAAGACTTACCATCACACATTCCAGACCACATATCGACAGAGTTGTCAGAATCGGAGGAAGAATTCAGCCCTACTGTCCCAGTCTCATTACATTCTATGGTCTGTGTGGTTTGCTGATGTATAGCATCTAATGCCACATAGCTGGGGTGGTAATGGTTAATTAGGTAACAAAACACTCTCCCATCAGAAAATGACACAGTGAAATTTTCAACCTACAAGCAAAAACAAAAAACACAGGTTAGCTCACATTTTTTTTTCTCCTAACTTTAACCTGGTAATTCTTCCTGGAGATATCTGGTAATTTTAAAGCCATGAAAAGCCAAAAAAAAAAAAAAAAAAAAAAGAAAAGAAAAAAATAAACCAGATTTGCCCCTTCGTAGCAATAGCATCATTTGTGACAGTAGGACACGGACTTTGGGGGGGGGGGGGGTTTAAGGTGTAACTTGCATAAGTCTCAGAAATCTTTCACTAAAAAGTCTTCATATTATATAGTTTAAATACCATGTCATTGATATATTATTTATAAAACTGTAAAAGAACAAAAATGTCCCACACTATTTTTTTCAATTTTACCTGAAAAACAAAAAACAGCTTTGGAAAAATGCCTGTTTTCCCCAATTTTTCTGTTTTTTTTCCAGGCCTTCCCATCTCTAAACATCCTTTCCTAGGGTGACAACTGTACTGAGCAGTCTTGTCACCCTAGGCCAGGGATTGTTAGGACTACATAACAGTTCCCTCTTTTCTCCAAGTAAGGGGGAAGTATTTTTTAGTTTGCGGAGATAGCAGGGAACAATGCTAACTGATAACAGTCTAGAGGTAGGGAGCTCAATAAGTTATCAGCCCACAAGATTTCTGGCTGAATGAACAGCTATTTGTTTGCACTTGCCAAACAGATAAGATGCTTTAAATGGTATATTTAACCACTTGCCGACCAGCCACCTTACGTTTAGTGCGGCAGGTCGGCTGTCCTGCGCGAACCGACGTATCTGTACGTCGGCCTGTGCATGCGAAATTGCGGAGTGTGCGGACTCGATGTCCGCCGGCCATCGTTTTGTGTACAGAGGCAGATTGGGGATCTGCCCAGTAAAAAAAAAAAAAAAAAAGAAGTCCATAAATATGTAGGATACATATTGGCCAGAATTTATGAAGAGTCCCCCCCCCCCTTTTTTGGGGATATTTTTTCCCAAAATTGTCACTTTTTTGTTATAGCGCAGAAAAAAAAAAAAAGAGAAGAGGACATACATTTTGTTTGGGTACAACGTCGCACGACCGCGCAATTGTCAGTTAAAGCAAAGCAGTGCAGTATAGCAAAAAATGACCTGGTCATTAAGGGGGCAAATCCTTCTGGGCAGAACCATCTTTTTTGTCATTGTTCTGCCCTTCATCTGACAAAATTAATTTAACTTTCACATGTAGAGAGGCTTTCAAAAGCTGGATACACATACATATACACACACACACACACACACACACACACACACACACACACACACACACACACACACACACTATACAACTTTTGTTGTATTTCCTTTAGGATTTACCTTCAATTATGTAGTGCGAGGGCCTGCCTAATTGCATAAAAATTGAAAGGTGTTTAGGTGTGACCCCATATGATATGGTTTTGTTAAATCTAAAAAGGAAAAAAAAATAAAAAATCTGAAAAGAAAATTGTATAGTGTGCTGAATATAATCGTAGCATTCTGCATCGATGCTACGACCGGCTAAATTGATTGGCGGGTGACATCATCCGCTGCGCCCTGCTTTTCCTCACAGCAAGAGGAGTGCTTTGAAAGAGGAACAGTGGGAGTTAGCCCCACCCTCTTTTCCCGTTGACGTCATCCCCAGCCGCCCGGCGTTGCTGTGTTGTAGGCCGATGCGGGAAAGCCAAGCGAGCATCCCCGAGTTTCGGAACACAGGATGCGCTCACACTCTGACAGACTGTCATCGGGTACTAAGTAAGGACATTAACCTCCCACAGATCTCGGTTTAACAATGGCTATATAATAACGGTCATTTACCCAAGGATATGGTAGCAATGGCAAGTAGGTGCAGAACTGTCAGCTTCATATTTCATCTAGCTTTGTGTTTCTGTATCAGCAACATGTGTCTCCAGCAGCAAATAACCCAATAGCAATACATTTACCTTTAGCTGCATATATTTTCCCCCCTGCAGTGTATATGCTGCACTTCCAGGAGAATATGTACTTTTATTATTATAGTGCGATTTGTTAAAGTGATGCTAAAGGGTATTATTTTTTCTTTAAAATAAAATATAAAAACGGACCTGCTGACCCTCTCCTGTAGCACGTCTGCAGCCTCTGACCCTCTCCTGTAGCACGTCTGCAGCCTCTGACCCTCTCCTATAGCATTTTGGGGGGGAGCCTGGAGCTCCTCTAAGTTACCTGCTGGGTTTAGACTTTGCTACTTGCAGGGAGTGCTGTCTTTTTTTTTTTATCTGTTCTTAAGAGTTCTTCTGACTGCTTGAATTTTTTTTAGATGAAAGCCATGCGCAGTAATCATGATGCGTCGCAGAATCAAACTGTTGACGTGATAATCGAAATCGAATCGTGAGACCAGTGAAGATGTGCACCTCTAGTGTGTATCCAGCTTTAGTCTAGTTATGAGGTCCAACCTGCCACCCTCTATTTCTCCTAATGCAAATCTAACAGCTAGAGAGGATGCAGATCCTAAAACTTGTCTCAGCTCACAGCAGCTTCTCAAGACAATCTGTGGCAAGAGAAATGCAGAGAGGCAGGGCGCCAACATCCCCATCCCCTCCGTTCATCTAATTTCAAGCCCAGCACCAAGACAAGCTGCAGTTATGATGCATCCGTCTCTTCCTGGAAGTTATTTGATCGACCAGGGGAGGGAGGAGGTGCAAGATCCTAGCTACATGTGACAAAATTCTACAGGCACCTTGTCCCATGGGGAGCAGAACAATGTGCAAAAATTGTAATGAGAATTCTTTAACAGACTAAAAAAGAAAGCAATTGAGAAAAATTTATTGTTAGCAACTACATACCATAAGTGCTCTATTGTTACACATTTCTGAGGAGTTAAAATAGATTCAAAAGTGCCTGTAATGCCAATTGTTGGTAAAAAAAAAAAAAAAAAAAAAAGGATTTTTACAACAGCTTACCTGTAAAATCCTTTTCTTGGAGTACATCACGGGACACAGAGTGGCATAGTAATTACTATGTAGGTTATAGAGCTTACCTTCAGGTGATGGACACTGGCACATCCAAGACAGGAAGTCCCCTCCCTATACAACCCCTCCCATATCAGGAGTACCTCACTTTTGTAGCAAAGCAATAAGTGTCCCCAAAAGAGGGGTGGGAGCTCTGTGTCCCGTGATGTATTCCAAGAAAAGGATTTTACAGGTAAGCTGTTATAAAAATTCTATTTTATTTCTCGTACATCACGGGACACAGAGCGGCATAGTAATTACTAGGTGGGATGTCCCAAAGCAATGCCAACATGAGGGGAGGGAGACACCATAACAAGCTGGGCGCCATCAGGCATGAGGATCTATACTGCAGCACACTACGCCCAAAGGCAATATCCTCATGACCTCTTACATCCACCTTATAAAATTTAGTGAATGTGTGGACTGAAGACCAAGTTGCGGCCTTACAGATTTGAGCCAAGGAGGTCTGGTGATGCACTGCCCAAGAAGCACCAACCGCTCTAGTAGAGTGTGCTGCAATTTTAAATGGAGGCACCCTCTTTCTCAGACCATAGGCTTGAATAATAACCTGCCAAATCCACTTAGAAATAGTAGATTTCGACGCTGCCAGGCACCTTCTGGCAGAATAAATAAAACATCAGTTTTCCGAATCATAGCAGTAGCTTAAAGATAGGCTTTAACTGCTCTTACTACATCCAAAGAATGTAATAATTTCTCTTCCACCGAACTAGGTTTGGGAAAAAAGCAAGGGAGAACCACATCTTGGTTCAAATGAAAACTTGACACGACCTTCGGAAGAAAGGCTGGATGTGTATGTAAAACCACTCTATCCTTATGGATAATCAAATATGGCTCCTTGCAAGACAAAGCTGCTAATTCTGATACCCTCCTGGCTGAGGATATAGCTACCAAGAAAACCAATTTCCTGGTGAGGAGCACTAAAGGAATGTGGAGTAATGGTTCAAAAGGTTGTCTTTGAAGGACTGATAGAACCAAGTTTAAGTCCCATGGACACATGGGAGACCTCACTGGTGGGTTGATACGAGTCACACCCTGCAAGAAGGTCTTTACTAGCGAATGTGTAGCTAGTGGCATTTGAAAAAAATATCGATAAGGCTGAAACCTGTCCCTTAATAGTACTTAAGGCTAGGTTTTTGACAACAGCCCACTGCAGGAAGTCAAGTATTCTGCATATGACGTACTTCCTAGGATGCCATTTCTTGGCTTCACACCATGCCACATACGCCTTCCAAACTCTATAATATATATATATATATATATATATATATATGTCTAGATACTGGCTTTCTAGCATTGATTATCGTAGACACCACTGTGTTAGAGAGACCTCTCTCTTAGAATGTGGGATTCAATAGCCAGACCGTTAAATTTAGAGTTTGTAAAGAAGGGTGGTATATCGGACCCTGCGTAAGCAGGTCTGGCCGAAGCGGAAGGGTCCAAGGCTTGCCTACAGACATTCTTACAATTTCCGCGTACCAGGATCTCCGAGGCCATGCTGGGGCTACCAGAATCACTGGCCTCCTTTCCATCCTGACTCTGCGGAGGAGTCGAGGTAGTAGCTGCAGCGGAGGGAACGCATATATTAGTGCAAACTAATCCCACGGGAACACCAGTGCATCCGATCCGCAAGCGAGCGGGTCCCTTGTTCTGGGCACAAAGCTGCTCAATTTCATGTTGAACCTGGATGCCAATAGATCTACATCTGGTGTCCCCCATCTCTGACATATTGTCTGAAAGATGTCGGGGTGAAGAGACCATTCCCCTGGGGATAACTGCTGCCGACTCAGGAAGTCTGCTTTCCAATTCTCTATTCCTGGAATAAAGATAGCGGATATGCATGGGACATGTTTTTCTGCCCATATCAGGATATGATTCACCTCCTTCTGGGCCGCACCGCTCTTGGTGCCCCCTTGGTGATTGATGTATGCCACAGCTGTGGCATTGTCCGATTGGATCCTGACAGGAGACCCATGTAGCTTGGAAGTCCATGCTTCCAGGGCCAACCGTGCCGCCCGAATTTCCAGCAGGTTGATGGGCAAGGTCTTCTCGATATTCAGCCACTTTCCCTGGAGTGAACATTGCTCCAGTACTGCCCCCCAGCCTAGAAGGCTGGCATCCGTAGTTACTACCCTCCAAGAGATTGGAATGAACGACTTTCCCTTTTGTAAATTTTGGGGTAACAACCACCAACATAGACTTCTGCGTACTGACGATGCCAGGGACATTGGGAAGTCTAGGGCTTGAACCTTTTTGTTCCAGGCAGATAGGATGGCGTTCTACAATTTCCTTGAATGGAATTGAGCATACGAAACTGCTTCGAATGAGGCTACCATCTTTCCCAGCAACCGCATGCAAAGACGAATGGATGGCTGTCTCTTTGCACAGATTGCTTGAATTAGTTCTCTTAAGGAAGAGATTTTTGCCCAAGGCAGAAAAACCTTTCTTTGGTCTGTGTCTATGAGTAAGCCTAAATATTCAAATCTTCTTGCTGGCTGCAAGGCCGATTTGTCCAGAGTTAGGACCCAGCCCCGGGATTCCAGGTATTGTACCGTGTTGTGTACAGCAACCCTTAGGTTGGAAGCCGACTGATCTATTATCAATAGGTCGTCCAGGTAGGCCCTTATAGATATTCCCTGAGTTCTTAAAGTGGTTGTAAACCCACTTTTTAAACAAAGCCCTACAGGTAAGCCTAGATTAAGGCTTACCTGTAGGTGCAAGAAATATCTCATTAACCTACACGGTTAAGGAGATATTTGTATGTAAATGCGGCGACGCTGACGTCACCCCATTCACAAATTCGGCTAGGTCGCAACATTCGGCGACGTAGCCGAATTCGACAGCTCACGCGCGCATGCGCGGAGTCACGTCTTCTCCGCTCCGGCCAATCACAGCGCCGGAGCGGCGGTGTGATTGGCTGCAGCGGCGATACCCGGAAGTAACATTCCGGCTATCGCCGCAGCGATGGATGCGGCTAGAGGAGGGACACGGACGACTTCGGGGCCCCCGATCGAAGGTAAGTGGTACATAATGAGCTAGTATGCTAGTCATACTAGCTCATTATAGCTTTGTCTTGCAGGTTAGTCAAAAAAAAAAAAAAAAAAAAAAAAAAAAAGAAGGTTTACAACCACTTTAAGTCGGCCAACAGAGCGGCCAAGATCTTTGTGAACACTCGTGGAGCCGTGGCCAACCCGAAGGGTAGCGGCACAAACTGATAATGGCGCTGTTCCACCGCAAAGCGTAGAAGCTTTTGATGACTGGGGAATATAGGAACATGTAAATTCTCCCCTTGTAGGGAGGCGGCTATTGACCGAATTGATTCCATACGGGACGATTAGGAATTTGTTTAGACCTTTGAGATCTAGTATGGGTCTTACATCTCCGTTGGGCTTTGGAACGGTAAAGAGGTTTGAGTAAAATCCCAAACTCTGTTCCTTTACCGGAACCTCCACAATTACCCCTTGGGATAATAGTCGGTCTAACGCCGAAAGGAGAGATCTTCTCCTTATTGGATCTTTTGAGGCGTTTGATGTTATAAACCGAGGAGGAGGAAATTCCTGTAACTCCAACTTGTATCCCAAGGATACCGTGGAGAGAGCCCATCTGTCCCGGATCGTCTCTCGCCAAGCCCCTGAAAACAGAAGTCTTCCCCCCACTCATCTGAGTGGGGGGCGACCCTTCATAAGGCCGACTTGGGGGGCTGGTTTAGTATTCCTTCGGTTCCAGGGCTTTTTATTACCCTGTGGCTGTCCCTGAGTTCTCCGTCCAGGATTGGATCGGGGAGGCCGTCGGAACTGCTTAGAGGCTGAAGTTCCTGGGACTGGCGAGGTGGGCCGCTTGAAGGCAGGACCCCTGAATTTCCTTTTAACAGGTAAATGGGTACTCTTCCCACTGGAGATTTTCTGGATGTATTTATCCAAGTCCTCGCCAAATAACCGCTCCCAATGGAATGGAAATCCAGCCAGGAGCTTTATACAGGGCGTCTTGGCTGATCAGTTTTTCAGCCATAGGAGTCTACGCATGTGTACCAACACCAGGCCTGATGAATTAAATCTTTAATGGCGTCAACCGCAAAACATAAAGCCCTAGGTAGATCCGCTAAATCCTGCGCCTGCTGAACTGGCATGTCTTTTAAAGCCAGCTTCATCTGGTCTTTCAAGGCCTGACAGATGCCAATGGCTGCCACTGCAGGCTGAGTTACAGTACCAGCTGTAGAAAAAAGTCTTTAATAGGGTTTCCAACTTTTTATCTGTTGGATCTTTAAACATCTGTACATTGTCCACTGGACATGTCAGGGATTTGTTCACAGAAGAGATGGCAGCGTCCACAGAAGGAAGGCTCCATTTTCTTGTGAACTTTTCCTCCATAGGATATACCACAGAAAACTTTTTGGGAGGAAGGGACAATTTATCAGGATGTTCCCAATCTTTATAAATGAGATTTTTTAACAATGGATGCACTGGAAAGGAACCATTAGCTTGTGGGGGCTTTCAAAGAGCCCAATGAAGAAACCGATGTAGTTGCTGGTTCTGAAAGGGGCAGCCTGAAAGCTGACCGAACCATGTCTGTTAAAAAATGGTTCCTCTAAAGTAGATTCCTCTGAGGCTGCATCATCCTCCTGATCCCCTGCAGGAAAATCAATTTCATCCTGAGACAATTGCTCTGCTGTTAGATACTCTAACGGTGGAGATGGAGATCTGGCATGCTTTTTTCCCGGCAGGGAGAAAGCGATTAATGCCGCAAATCTTTGTTCTAATCCTCCCAGAGCAGAGGTAAAAGCCTCCTCTGTCACATACACCAGAGCAGGTGAGCTGAGGGCAGCCGCAGCACCTTGCATTCCTGATGGCGCCCCTCGGGTAACTACCTTTGATTTATCAGGGGAGGATATATTAGCAGGAGCAAGCCCCAGATCCTCAGAGTACGATGGCGAACCCTTTAGCCTCTTAGGATTTTTACTCCCAGAGCCCTTGGAAGGCATAGTCCTAGCTCAAGCTAAGGACTTGCAGCCAAAAATGCACCCACCACTAGCTATAGTCTAGCGTACAAGCTTGCTATGAGAGCTAGTCAGGTGACTAAACTAATGTGCCTTGGGGATGCCTGTATCACCACCTGTAGTGTGCCCAATAGAATATCAAAAATAGATGTCACCAAGGAGCTCTGCTGATGTGTCTGTCCTCTTACAGCATGTCTTGCAGAAACTGTCTTTTTAAAGCAGAGGACGCCCACACATGCGCAGAAGCACGCCGAGCGCGCGTCAGAAACGCTCCCTGGAAGGAATGGGGAGAGGAGCAGGAGGGAGCTGCAGTTTTACATTGGAGCCAAGCTGACACTATAGAGGGAGACCACAGCGCCATGTACTAAGAATGCTGTTTCCAGGTCCCCCTAGCAGGTATGGTAACATTTTTACAGATGGGTACTGCAGAGCTTGTACATAGAAGAATGCTCCTCCATCTGTCTAGGCATTACACTTATAGAAGGTATGCCCAGCTATATAGACATTCTCAAGTATCTCCCTCCTGTGGCCAAACAGGGGTACTACATAATGTCCAATAGAACCATAAGAAAATACATTTCAGGTTTATCAAAGATATTTTAGGCATCAGGTACAGTGGGAAATATACAATGTAGGTAAAATACAGGCAAAACACATTAGTTTTGAAGGGTCCCTGCTGAACCAAGTTCATCAGGGACCCTCACTTACCTGTCCCCGCCGCAGGACCCTGTTCGGAACAGACAGCCCAAACTTGGCCCCTTTGGCAGGGCAACGACATTTGACCTTCAGGGAGCGGGGTCCTACTGAAAGGAACACCACTCCCCTGGACCTGTACAGCACCCTGCCAGAAAATCTCTTGGTATTGGGTCTGACCAGAGTACTGGATCCCAGGGTCCAGCCCTCCTAAGAGAGGCATTACAGGCCAAACCTCGTAGATGGTCCACATCTTCTTCCCCGAGGCCCGGGTACCGTCCATTTTGGCATTGAAGCACTTTGGACTGATCCGGAATAGCTCGCCTTTAGGCCTCAAAGACCATACGCAGAGCTAACTTGAATACATGCTTAACTGTGACCAAAACCTTTAGACACTGGCAACAAAACTGAGGTACTCCCGATATAGGAGGTGTTATATAGGGAGGTGACTTCCTGTCTTGGGTGTGCCAGTGTCCATCACCTGAAGGTAAGCTCTATAACCCACATAGTATTTACTTCTGCCGCTCTGTGTCCCGTGATGTACGATAAAGAAAAATTATATATAAACCATTACCTTTGTGTTATAGAAGGCACATATTGCGTTAATCCATTCCATGAGTAGCAGTACTTGCTCGCTGTAATTCTCTGGTAAAAATGGGATACTATCACGCTTCTTGGCCACTGCTGGAAAAGACAGAGCACGTAGGGCAGCAAGCTTTTTCTGGGTGCTGTAACTGTGTTTCAGGAACTTTATCTCCTCTTTTAGATGGTCGACATTCAGCACAACTTCCACCTATCACAGATAAAAGACATATTGAATTGCCAAAATAGAACATTGGTCATAGCCGATTAGACAGAAAGAAAGCCATATCTACAGTTCTAAAGGGGCACAAAGTACATACCCAAATAGAATGTTTAACCTGAAAAAAGGGACCTCAATTGCTCTCAGCCTCCTCCAAACGTATTTATTTTCTGCTGCTGTGATCTGACTTCCTGTTAGAGGATGGCTATCTTCATTCTCCATGTTCCCACTGTATGTAATAATGTAGCCACCCTTTCTTACTTGGACCTGAGATAGACTGGACTATGGCAGCGGTCACGTTCTAGGGATCCGTGGACTACTGATGGCCCACAAGACAATTTTGGAGGTCCACTGGGGTTCTGTCGCAAATCAACATTGTGACGGATATATACCGACCAATGTTTCTAGTGGTGTTCTCAAAGCGTGCCGACAGTCAATACTTTCAGCGTGTAAGGATACCCAATGCCTCCTGTAAACTTAAAAGAGAGGCATCCGGAGTAGTGCAGAGAGCAGGAGGTGAAGGAGGGGACTTCCAATGGCAGCGCTGATCACAGACTGTGCGGGGGAGCACGAAGCTCAAGCACATGACTGGATAGGGAGGCGATATCCAATGACGAGTCTGTGTAAAGGCAGCAGTGTGATTCAGGGCTCAGAGTTGGAGCATTGTGTGTATAAGGCAGGGGTCTCCAAACTTTCAAAACAAAGGGCCAGTTTGTCCTCCAGACTTTAGGTGGGCCGCACTGTGGCCATTGGGAGTAGAAATTGTGTTGTCGTCAGTGAGACTAAACAATACATTTGTATTAGGGGGAGGGAAGGTGTCCTTTCGCTGGTCAATTGGAGAAATAGTACCCCATTGTTGATGTCAGTAGCAGGAATATTGCCCCATTGCTGGTGTCAATGAAAGGAAAAGTGCCCCAAGTGCTAGATAAAGGCAAGCAAAGGGCTGCATCAGGCCCCCAGGCCGCAGTTTGGAGAGCCCTGGTATAAGGCAACAGTGTGTTTCGTGGGGATGGGGGTCAGAGAGAGCCAGATCACTGTGTGTAGAATACATGTAAAATTTATATTAGTGGTCTAAGATTTAAAAATCATGAGTTTAGTGGTCTGTGAGGTCCTAATGGGTGGCGACCACTGGACTATGGGATTTGTAGCATGCATTAAACAGGGCACATAATAGCAACCGATGCGCACCGCTTAATCCATACATATAGAAGTATGGGGGAAAAGGAGGAGAGGTTCGGGAGGTAGCAAACGGTGTTACAAGGAGGCAGAAAAAACACCATAAAAATGTCATGAAAAAGATTACAGGACCATTAATGTGGTTGTAAACCTAAAATCATAAAACCTTGCTACTGACTCTTTAAAAAAGGTAATAAAATCTGCTGAGTGCTGCTCGTATTTTTGTTTCTGCTGCCAGTGAGCTAGAATACCTGGTTGATCCTGCCTGTGTCTCTCCTTGTCAGAGTAAACTGACCACGCTAGCATGTCTACCGATCCCTGCTAGCATAGACAGTTTATGTCTCATGTCATCACGTTCTCATCCCACTGTCTATAAAGCCTTGCTGTGCAAGAGCACAGCACGCCCTTGTAGTTCTGTTGGTCTGTACAAAGTCACACCAATCCCTACTGCCTTGAAATCATACGGAATTCGCCTACAACTCCTCCCCTCCTGTTTGTTAATGCTGTGCTCTGCAGACGTATAGAACATTCCCTCAGAGAGGATCAGAAGCACATGCCAGATGTCTCTCTGAGCTCAGGCTAGCAAGTAGAACATGTCATGTGATTAGAATAGGGAAGGTCTGGACAGCCGCACTCCAATAAATAAAAAAAACACCTTTATTGTGCAAAAGAACAAAAGTACAAACCACAGTAGGGTGCAGGATAAAAAAAAAAAAAAAAAAAAAAAAAAAAAAAAAAAAAAATCGGATGCGTTTCACACTCTCAACAGTGCTTAGTCTTAGCTATGACCAAGCACTGTTGAGTGTAAAACGCATCAGATTTTTTATCCTGTACCCTGCTGTGGTTTGTACTTTTCTTATTTTGCACAATAAAAGGCGTTTTTATTTGAGTGCGGCTGTACAGGCCTTCCCTCTAATTGCTACATGCTTAGCCTGCACCTTCCACCTTGAGGAGAGTGACATTTCCACAAATCCACCTGGAGCAGTGATCCCTTCCCCTTCTGTTCCTGGATCTTAGAACATGTCACGTGAAGAGGTATTTACAGTTATTAGAGAAAAAAAAAAAAAAACACAAACCACACACACACACACACACACACACACACACACACACACACACATCATGAGAGTTGATTAATAGGAATGGTATTGTGAAACCACTCACTTTAAGCAATGCAAGTGTATGGATTCTTTTTGGAGAATAAGGATATCATTTAGTGTCACTGGTTGTCTCATCATGAGATTATGTATTTTTTTAGTTGGAAAGACAAAAGTTATTAAACCTATAGTATGCATTTAAAAACAGAAAAAAAATAAAATAAACTTTACTCAAAACAATCTGAGTGAGAAAAGCAAATGGTAGCGCTAAAAAACAATAAAACAATATAATAGTGTAATAAACTCAATAACACCACGTGACAAGTGATATAAAGTCCATAACAAATGATGAAATCGGTGAAAAAAATCCTTATTTCTGTAAACTTCCACCACACCACCGTGCTGTGCCAACTTCCCCTTTGAAAAACGCACTCACCAAATAAATTTGCCTTTCACTCTCGTGTCAGGCTAAAAATTCACTTGTGTATGATCCCACAAATGGAAAAAGCAATCTCAGCTGAATCACAGTGATAGTCCTCAATATTGCACATATAAGAATAAAGAAAGTGCTCCAATAATGTAAAATTGTAACTCCAGTTTAATAATAAAATCACAGCAACACTTCAATCATTCAACTCACATGTAAAAAGTGAAAAAAAAAAAAAGATGTTCAAATAAAATTCACAGCAATCAACAGTGTAAGATTGGCTCTGCAGTGCTAAGCGGCCATGGCGGACCTGAGGTGTGTTTTATGCTGGTAAATCTCACCACACTCCAGGTTCCTGGCTCACAATAGCAGTAGATGGTCCAAACAGCAACAGCGTCTCTAATAGGTAAATCTAATAAAGTTGTAGCCACTTGGTAGAGGCTTCAGGAGAGTCATAGTTACCTAGGCTTCACCCCCAAAGTGAGTTCATAATCCAACAGCATGCAAATAAAAACCTGAACTACCACCCTGGGTAAGTGTCTCACTGAATAGAGATGCCAGGATGCCTGTTAAAAATAGGATTTTTATAACAGCTTACCTGTAAAATCCTTTTCTTGGAGTACATCACGGGACACAGAGCGGCATAGTCATTACTATGTGGGTTATATAGATACCTTCAGGTGCTGGCACTGGCAACTTCCAAAACCGGAAGTACCCTCCCCTATATAAGCCCCTCCCATCCGGGAGCACCTCAGTTTTGTAGCAAAGCAATAAGTGTCCCCAAAAGAGGGGTGGGAGCTCTGTGTCCCGTGATGTACTCCAAGAAAAGGATTTTACAGGTAAGCTGTTATAAAAATCCTATTTTCCTTTCTCGTACATCACGGGACACAGAGCGGCATAGTCATTACTATGTGGGATGTCCTAAAGCAATGCCCAATGAGGGGGGGGGGGATACACCATACATAAGCTGAGCGCTATCAGACATGAGGATCTTTTGCGGCCTGCAACACACTGCGCCCAAAGGCGACATCCTCCTGACTTCTAACGTCCACCTGGTAGAACCTAGTAAACGTGTGTACTGAAGACCATGTTGCGGCTTTACAGATTTGAGCCAGGGAGGCCTGGTGATGCACTGCCCATGAAGTTCCAACTGCTCTCGTGGAGTGCGCCCTAACTTTGAACGGAGGCGGTCTCCTTCTCAAGCCATAGGCTTGCATAATGACCTGTCGAATCCACTTGGCTAAAGTAGATTTTGACGCTGCCTGACCCTTTCTGGGGCCTTCCGGCAGAATAAACAAAGTATCCGTTCTGCGAATCTGAGCAGTGGCTTTTAGATAAGCTTTAACTGCTCTTACTACATCCAAAGAATGCAATAATTTTTCCTCTACTGAACTAGGTTTGGGGAAAAAAGAAGGAAGAACCACATCTTGGTTCAAATGAAACCTCGATACCACCTTAGGAAGAAAGGCTGGATGAGGACGTAACACTACTCTGTCCTTGTGGATAACCAGATATGGCTCTTTACAGGACATAGCGGCTAATTCCGACACTCTTTTAGCCGAACAAATGGCTACTAGAAAAATCAATTTCCTGGTGAGAACCAAGGAAATGTGCTGTAATGGTTCAAATGGTTGCTTCTGTAGAACCGACAGAACCAGGTTTAAGTCCCATGGACATATGGGAATATTAACCGGAGGGCTAATACGCATCACTCCTTGTATAAAAGCTTTGACTAGTGAATGCAAAGCCAAGGGCCTTTGAAAAAATATTGACAAGGCCGAAATCTGACCCTTGATAGTACTCAAGGCAAGCTTCCTATCTACAGCCCACTGTAGGAAGTCCAGAATCCTACCTATTACGTACTTACGTGGATGCCATTTCCTGGCCTCACACCAAGCGATGTACGCCTTCCAGATTCTATAGTAGATCTGCCTGGATACCGGCTTCCTGGCATTGATCATGGTAGCTACCACAGGATTAGAGAGACCTCTCTTTTTTAGAATGTGGGCTTCAATAGCCAGGCCGTCAAACCTAGGGCTGGTAAGGAAGGGTGGTATATCGGTCCTTGCGAAAGCAGGTCCGGACGATGTGGGAGAGTCCAAGGACTCCCCACTGACATTTTTACAATCTCTGCGTACCATGCTCTTCGGGGCCACCAGAATCACTGGTTTCTTTTCTACCCTGATTCTGCGGAGTAATCGAGGTAACAATTGTGGCGGTGGAAATGCATATATCAGCTGGAACTGATCCCAAAGGAACACTAGGGCATCCGAGCCGCAAGCTAGGGGATCCCTTGTCCGAGAGACAAACCTGTCCACCTTTGCGTTGAATCTGGATGCTAGAAGATCTACATCCGGTGTTCCCCACCGCTGACATATTGTCCGGAAAACCTCGGGGTGAAGGGACCATTCCCCTGGGCATAATTGCTGGCGACTTAGAAAGTCCGCCTTCCAATTCTCCACTCCTGGAATGAATACCGCGGATATGGCTGGGACATATCTTTCTGCCCATTTCAGGATGTAATTTACTTCCCTCTGGGCTGCACGACTCCTGGTGCCACCCTGATGATTGATATATGCCACTGCTGTGGCATTGTCTGATTGAATTCTGACAGGGGACCCTTGGAGTTTGGATGTCCATGCTACTAGGGCATACCGGGCTGCTCGTATCTCTAAGAGATTGATGGGCAGGGCCTTTTCTGCATTCGACCATCTGCCCTGGAGAGACCATTGCTCCAGTACTGCTCCCCAGCCTATAAGGCTGGCATCTGTAGTGACCACCTTCCAAGAAATCGGACTGAAGGATTTCCCTTTTTCCAGATTCTGGAGAACCAACCACCAACGGAGGCTCTTGCGAACGGAAGGGGACAAGGACATTGGTAAGTATAGGGCCTGAACTTTTTTGTTCCAGGCTGACAGTATGGCCCTTTGCAAATTCCTTGAATGGAATTGACTGTAGGGTACTGCTTCGAATGATGCCACCATTTTTCCCAGCAGCCTCATGCACAGGCGTATGGACGGCTGTCTTTTTGTACCCACTAGGTGGATCAAATCTCTCAAAGACAACACCTTTTCTCGAGGCAAGAATATTTTTCTCTGGCCTGAATCCAGCCTTAGCCCCAAGTATTCCAGACTTTTGACTGGTTTTAGGGCTGACTTGTCTCGGTTGATAATCCAACCGTGAGATTCCAGATACTTGATTGTCTTGTGAACGACCACTTCTAGTTTTTTCACTGAGTGGTCTATCAGCAACAAGTCGTCTAGATATGCCATTATCGTTACACCTTGTGTTCTTAGATTGGCCAATAATGGGGCCAGAATTTTTGTAAACACTCGTGGTGCTGTGGCCAGACCGAAGGGTAAGGCTCTGAACTGAAAATGGCGCCCTTCTACTGCAAAGCGTAGAAATTTTTGGTGGACTGGAAAGATGGGAATGTGCAAATAAGCATCTTTGATGTCGATCGAGGCTAACCATTCCTCCCCTTGTAGGGCAGTGTCCACCGATCGGATCGACTCCATCCGGAAAGTCCTGATATGTAGGAATTTGTTTAGCCCTTTTAGATTTAATATGGGCCTCACGTCCCCGTTTGGCTTCGGGACTGTAAAGAGGTTTGAGTAAAACCCGAACCCCCATTCTTCCAGGGAAACCTCCATAATTACTCCTTGGAGCAATAGTTGTTCTAGTGCCAACAGGAGGGACTCTCTTCCGGGGATCCCTTGGCACGTTTGACCTCATAAAATGGGAAGGAGGAGAGTCTTAACTCCAATCTGTATCCCAGACTTACTGCGGAGAGCATCCATCTGTCTCTGATCGTGTCCCGCCAGGTCTCTGCGAACAACTGAAGTCTTCCCCCCACCCGATTGAGTGGGGGCAACCCTTCATGCATTTGACTTTGGGGGAGGTTTTGTACCTCTCCTGACCCAGGGCTTCTTGTTACCCTGCGATTGTCCCTGATTTTTACCCCCGGGATTTGACCGAGGAGGCCGTCGGAACTGTTTCACAGCCGATGTCCTAGGGACTGGAGAAGCAGGCCTCTTAAAAGGAGGGACCTCTAACTCTGTTTTTAACCGGCAAGAGAGTGTACTTTTACCGCTGGAAATTTTCTGGATATATTTGTCCAGGTCTTCCCCGAATAAGCGTTCACCATGAAATGGGAAGCTGACCAGCAATTTTTTACAGGGGGCTTCAGCAGACCAGTTTTTGAGCCATAGAAGCCTGCGCATATGTACTACAGACAGCGTAAGGCGGGAGGCCTGATGGATTGAATCCTTTATAGCGTCAACCGCAAAGCATAAGGCCCTAGGTAGATCAGCTAGGGCAAGGGCCTGCTGATCTGGCAAGCCCCTTAAGACCTGTTTCAACTGATCCTTCACTGCTTGGCAGACCCCAATAGCTGCCACTGCTGGTTGTGTTACCAAGTCTGCTGTAGCAAAAGCAGATTTTAATAAGGACTCCAATTTTTTATCTATTGGGTCCTTGAACATTTGGACATTATCCACTGGACATGTCAGTGATTTATTCACACAAGAGATGGCTGCGTCCACTGTAGGGACCCTCCATTTTTTGATGAACTTATCCTCCATGGGATAGACCACCTGAAATCTCTTGGGAGGAGTAAATATTTTATCAGGATGTTCCCAATCCTGGTAAATGAGCCCTTCCAGTAAAGGATGGATTGGAAAGGAACAAACAGTCTGGGGAGCTTTTAGCGACCCCAACGAGGAGACAGAAGTGGATGATGGCTCCGCAAGGGGCATTTTAAATGCTGATCGGACCATGTTAGTCAGGGACTGAACCCATAATCTTTCAGCATGTGATGCTGAGAATGGCTCTTCCACTGTTGATTCCTCTACAACAGAATCAACCTCATCCTGATCCCCTTCAGGTAGGTCGATCCCTGTATGGGACTGTTGCTCTGCTAACAGGTACTCTGAGGGAGGAGACAGAGATCGGGCGCTCTTTCCCTGTGACAGGGAAGCAGCGATCAATGTTGTCAATCTCTCTTCCAGTCCTCCCAGAGCTGAGGAAAAAACCTCCTCTGTTATATACACAGGAGCAGGTGAACTGAGGACAGCCACAGTACCAGGTACTCCTGAGGGTGCTCTACGGTCACTAACCTCTGATTTTTCAGGGGAGATTGGTGCAGCCGAAGCATGCCCAAGATCCTCAGAGCCCGATGGAGACCCCCTATGCTTCCTGGGATTCTTAGTCCCGGAGACTTTAGACGGCATATTCCTAAGCCCAAAGCTGAGGTATTCCAGCCGAAATACACCACTTACTGACAATAGTCTAGCACAATTGCTGCTATATAAACAGTTGGTGTCTACTAATGTGCCTTTCTATGGGGATGCCTGCATCAACCGCCTGCTGTATGCCTTTCTAAATGTTGCCAGCTCTGTTTCTGCCTTCCATAACCAGCTGACAACACCTAATTGTGCTTTTTATCATGCTGGGACGCCCGCACATGCGCAGAAGCGCTGCGGCGCGCACAGAGCGTCATCCACCAAGCTCCGCACCTTTTTCCAGCTCACCTCTATAAATAGAGGCGCGTGCCCGCTCACGCGGGCACGTGCGCCTTCGGCGCTCTTTTTGAAAAGGAACTAGGGACAGAAGCCAGGGCCCTGTCTGCCACAGGGCCGGGGGATGGACGAGCATTGCAACATGGCAGAGGAAACAGTTTCCCATCCAGAGAACTCACCATCTGCCTGGATTTTGACTTGGAAAGAAAAAATCCACATGACAAGAAAACAACGTTCCACAGCGGCCTCTAGTGGTTTAACACAGGTACCGCGGTTTAACCATTTTTTTTTTTTCTTGACCACTCTTAAAATTATTACATTTTTTAGTAGTTACAGGCATGCACAGATATTTAGCGGGAATACCGTTAGGTAACAGGCAGAAAGACATATTAGGCTTGGGGGTCCCCCAATAGAACCAAGTTCCTGAGGGGCCCCCACTTACCTTTTCCCCGCCGCAGGACTCTGCTTGGTCCACAGAAGCCCAAACTTCACCTCTCACGGCAGGCATTGTAATTAAACCTTCAGGGACCGGGTTCCCAAGGATTCCACTCCCCTGGACCTGTATAGCACCCTGCACAGACAACATCTTGGTCGTGGGTATGAGCAGAGCTCTGGATCCCAGGGTCCAGCCCTCCTAAGAGAAGCATTACAGGCAAAACCTTGCTCTTCTCTTGCAAGGCCCGGGTACCGACCGTTTAGCTATGAAGCTTTTTTGGTCGGATCCGGAATAGCTTACTGAGGCCCAAAAGAACCTGTACGCAAGCTTAGTGAAAAAAAAACACATGTTACTTCTTGGCCAACACCTTAGACACCGGCAAAAAACTGAGGTGCTCCCGGATGGGAGGGGCTTATATAGGGGAGGGTACTTCCGGTTTGGAAGTTGCCAGTGCCAGCACCTGAAGGTAAACTATATAACCCACATAGTAATGACTATGCCGCTCTGTGTCCCGTGATGTACGAGAAAGAAATACAAGCCAACAATGGCAGCTGCCATATCCCACATCACATATACATTTTTTTCCCAATAAGAGAATAAAAGTGACAAAGCATTGAACGTTTTTTCCTTTAAAATGACAAACATGTTATGCTTACCTGCTCAGTGCAATAGTTTTGCATACAGCAGCCTTGATCCTCTTCTCAGGCACTTCTGGCTCTAGCTTCTCCCTTCTGTGTGCCCCTATAGCAAGCCGCTTGCTATGGGGGCACTTGCGCAGACTTGCTCACACAAACACACAACATGGCTTGGAGGCCGATGGCCTCCGCGGCTGTCTGAGCCAATGAGGAGGGAGATGGCCAAGAGAAGGCCCTCTCTTGGACCTGAAAAGAGGATCAAGGCTGCTCTATGCAATACTATTGCACTGAGCAGGTAAGCATAGCATGTTTGTCATTTTAAAGAAAAAACGTTTATGCCTTTCATGCACATCGCTGGATCGAGATCGGCTCAGGTAATTATGAGGGGGGACTGCATGCAGAAGTTTTTTTTTTACATTAATGCATAGAAGTCATTGAAAGCAAAAACACCTTTTGCCTTTAGAACCACTTTAAGGACACCTTATTCAAAGGTTTGCTGGTGAGGAATTACATGGAGGAGGACTGACCTTTTCTGTCCAAGAAATATCTATATCTACCTATGCTCCTTAATGATTTAGTGCTAGCCCCAGACAAAAACCCCATAGTCCTTAGTGATTTGAACCATGAGCACAGCAAGAGACCATGAAATAGACACCCCAGGAAGTGTTGGTATCAGCAGTATCTTCAGCCGAAAAGGCAATTTTTATTTAGATTTTTGCTTTATGCCAAAAAATAATCAGTCAGTCTGCAGGTCTACAAAATATGGACAGTTTTATCCAAAAACAGTAAGTATGAAGCAAAAAGTTACTTATTCTCACACACACAAACATGCAAAACTATACCTGAAAGGTTAAAACAATAGTCCACAGCAAAGCCAATGTACGTTCTCTGTGTCTGTCCACAATATCTTTGGATGAGATGGCATTACCTGCAATGCATTTATATTCATTATTTGTAAAATTGTATTTGAAAGGGTGAAAATATATTATAGACATAGAATAGGCAATACACACATTAAGGTTTTAGAAATAAATGCTGTCTTAATCTCCGAAATAAATTAACAGCTATTTACCACGCTCATCTTCGATCTGAACGCCCCTAGCTGTCAAAACTTCAATTGCCACTTCCACGTTGTGCATTTTCTGCAGGCGACTTATTGCTGGGACTCTTAACTTTTTAGACAGACTCCAGTTATGGGTTAGGAGTTCCATCATTCGCCTGTTTATAAGAGTATTATTAAAAAAAAAAAAAAAAAAAAAAAGAAAAAAAAAAAAAAAGGGTGAAACACAAAAAAGGTTAAATAGTTTAAGACAATATTAATGAGAAGTACAGTGGAACCTTGCAATACGAGCATAACCCGTACCAGGAGAATGCTAATAATCCAAAGCACTCGCATATCAAAGAGAGTTTCTCCATATAAGTCAATGGAAATGAAAATAATTCGATCCACATTGACTTCAATGGCATGCAATACCGCATGTGGCCAGAGGTGGGGGGGAGGAGGGTGTCGGAGAGCCTCGGGACAGCTTGGCTGAACTCGGAAAACCTTGGAAAGTCTCGGGAACTGAGTATTTACGAACGGCTCTGGCACCCCCACCTCAGGCCAAATGCGGTACTGCACACCGCTGTGGTTTGAATCCTGCTCGTTTCGCGAGACACTCGCAAACCGAGTCAGGATTTTTTTTTTAAAGTGCTCGTATTGCGAAACGCTCGTTAACCGCGTTACACGCAATCTGAGGTTTCACTGTATGCCAAAAACTTTTTGCGCTGTACCTCCAAAGGGTGACAGGAGTACATTTACTTTTGTTTTCCTGTGGCCGACCAAGAACCAGCTGATAGGCTACTGACCACTACCAGCTGACAAGGTTGAGCAGCGCCAGGCTCAGGAAGATCGAGAATATTGTCAGGATCCACCCAGCTGTCTGACTGACAGGTGGCTCTGTCATTTAGTGCATGGCTGAGAGCCAGAACCATGCCTGCCCTCTCCCCAGCCTGCACTTCAGCAAGTGCTGGGAGGAGCAGAGAGGAGAGCAACAACCGACAGTCACTGCTCTCCACTTAGAGCAGATCAAGAACTGAGTGATCAGCAGTTATGTGGTTTCTCACCTCTGTCTTCGTGATGTGGGACAGCCACAGAGTCACACAGATGCTGTAGCATCTACAAGGAACATGTACGTTACTCACACCAAACGAACTCCACACTGTAAATCCACTGCAAGATTTGTGACGGCAAAATCAAATTCATCGAGAAGGGTCTGAACATGGCTGACAGGTAACCCCAGATAACCAAGGTGGCGTGACAGATCTCCTTCTCCACTCAGAAAATCACGAGAAAATGCCAGCAAAAGGTCTTTACTTGTCTGTGGAGACACAAGAGCTTAGGACACTAGGTACAAAGCGTACAAGTTCAATATTTGCAAAATTGTTAAAGTGGACCGGTCATTCAAAATCATACTGCATAAGAACCAACTGGGAGCATGTCAGCTGAAGCAGACATGTGCCCAATAATTATATAAACAAATCTAGAGATTACCCTAGAACTAAAATTATGTAATATATATAACACACACAGTGGGTACAGAAAGTATTCAGACCCCCTTAAATTTTTCACTTTGCTATATTGCAGCCATTTGCTAAAATCATTTAAGTTCATTTTTTTTCCTCACTAATGTACACACAGCACACCATATTGACAGAAAAACACAGAATTGTTGAAATTTTTGCAGATTTATTAAAAAAAAAAAAAAAAAAAAAAAAAAACTGAAATATCACATGGTCCTAAGTATTCAGACCCTTTGTTGCGACACTCATATATTTAACTCTGGAACTGTCCATTTCTTCTGATCATCCTTGAGATGGTTCTACACCTTCATTTGAGTCCAGCTGTGTTTGATTATACTGATTGGACTTGATTAGGAAAGCCACACACCTGTCTATAGGAGACCTTACAGCTCACAGTGCATGTCAGAGCAAATGAGAACCTTGAGGTCAAAAAGGAACTGCCTGAAGAGCTCAGAGACAGAATTGTGGCAAGGCACAGATCTGGCCAAGGTTACAAAAAAAAATTCTGCTGCACTTAAGGTTCCTAAGAGCACAGTGGCCTCCATAATCCTTAAATGGAAGACGTTTGGGACGACCAGAACCCTTCCTAGAGCTGGCCGTCCAGCCAAACTGAGCTATCGGGGGAGAAGAGTCTTGGTGAGAGAGGTAAAGAAGAACCCAAAGATCACTGTGGCTGAGCTCCAGAGATGCAGTCAGGAGATGGGAGAAAGTTGTAGAAAGTCAACCATCACTGCAGCCCTCCACCAGTCGGGGCTTAATGGCAGATTGGCCCAACGGAAGCCTCTCCTCAGTGCAAGAAACATGAAAGCCCGCATGGAGTTTGCTAAAAAAACACCTGAAGGACTCCAAGATGGTGAGAAATAAGATTCTCTGGTCTGATGAGACCAAGATAGAACTTTTTGGCCTTAATTCTAAGCAGTATGTGTGGAGAAAACCAGGCACTGCTCATCACGTGTCCAATACAGTCCCAACAGTGAAGCATAGTGGTGGCAGCATCATGCTGTGGGGGTGTTTTTCAGCTGCAGGGACAGGACGACTGGTTGCAATCGAGGGAAAGATGAATGCGGCCAAGTCCAGGGATATCCTGGACGAAAACCTTCTCCAGAGTGCTCAGGACCTCAGACTGGGCCAAAGGTTTACCTTCTAACAAGACAATGACCCTAAGCACACAGCTAAAATAACGAAGGAGTGGCTTCACAACAACTCCGTGACTGTTCTTGAATGGCCCAGCCAGAGCCCTGACTTAAACCCAATTGAGCATCTCTGGAGAGACCTAAAAATGGCTGTCCACCAACGTTTACCATCCAACCTGACAGAACTGGAGAGGATCTGCAAGGAGGAATGGCAGAGGATCCCCAAATCCAGGTGTGAAAAACTTGTTGTATCTTTCCCAAAAAGACTCAGGGCTGTATTAGATCAAAAGGGTGCTTCTACTAAATACTGAGCAAAGGGTCTGAATACTTAGGACTATGTGATATTTCAGTTTTCTTTTTTTTTTTTTTTATAAATCTGCAAAAATGTCATATATATATATATATATATATATATGTATATATATATATATATATATATATATATATATATATATATATAGTGTGTGTAAAAAAAATACACAATGTTCCAAAACGAACTAGGACATTTAGTTAAGATCTCATACAGTACTTCCAATTAACTTGATTATGGGGTTCTAAAATTATGTCTTTGTGCAAACGGCACTCAGTCACTGATCAGGCCCATAACCATAATTTATTTTTAATAACTCTATAAATAAAAAGGGAAAATACCTACCTTAAATTCAGCATCCTTACAAAATAGGCAGGGATCATGATCAATAAGCCTAGACTGTTTAGCATAATCAAGAAAAAAAACTAGGAGCAGCAGTTTCTTTAGTGTAAACTTGGATAAAGCCTCTTCATGACCTAAAAACAGATATGCAAAACTAGTTAACACAACAACAGATACATACACTAAAATATATTATAATACACACACACACACACACACACACACACACACACACACACACACACACACGTTTTACAACTTATACTACACTAAAACCTAGCTCTTAAAAAGAGATGGAACCGCTACCCCACAATACAAAGACTCACCATCACGATACAAGTGTGGTACCGAATGATGTCTGTACTCTGCAGCAATATCTGGATTCCAGAGGAGACGATTCAAGATGAATAGAGCAAGGCCAGTGACATCGTTATTGTCCTCCAATGGAATTAGCTCTCCAAATGTAGTCTGCCAATCACAAACTTACACTTACTAATAAGGCCAAATTACATCAAAGTGGTTCTATAAGGCTTTAAGTGCAAAGCAGAAACCTGTAACCATTTGACTTCATATTAAAGTTATTACCTCCAGTCCTACACGAAGCCACAATGGATTATATGAAAGTAGCCACATCAAGATCTTCTGACGTTCACCTGGAAAATTGATCCGATAAAATAAACAAAAACATTTTACAAGTTCCATACTCAATTTACCATGATATTTATGAAAATTTTAGAAAGCACAACATAAGCCCAGTATTGAAGGGCAACTTGGAAGAGGATAAAAGCAGGGCACTAAACGTTGCCATTGTCAAATGAAACCTGCAATTAAAGTACAAAGCTCGTTAATGGCCAGCCTGTCCTACTGCGTCATTCTACCCACTTCCTGGGCATCAAGGACCAGCCCCTGTGGGCATATCATCGGGCCTCCCTGGACACTCAGAAGAATTTTTGAGAGAGAGCAGCGGTACATAATTTTATGGGGAGTCTCTTGGGGAGGTAAAAAAAAAAAAGGTAATATTGAAGCAATAATCTACAACTGTATTTCTGCTGAAAAATTTACAAACTAAATATATTTGTAAATGAAACGATTTTAACAGAAATACAAGTGTAGATATTCACTTCCAGTACTCTAAAAGTCCTATATAGTATTCTTTCTCTGCTGTTTTGTATGGTTGAAATGTCGTTCTCCCCGAAAAAGGGTAGGATTTGTTTGAAACCATCTTTAATCTTATTAACCTGTTGGATTAAATTAGAAACTGGCCTCCACTGAAATAAGAAACGGAGTAAGAGGGAGCATGACATCATAGGACTGGACTGAACACCCCTAGAGAATGTAAATATCTTTTAAACGAGAGGGGGGAAAAAAAAAAAAACGTGGGGTAAAGAACTGATGTTAATCTTGAACTATTACAGCTTTCATGTCAAGAGGTCATATTTAATAAATATTAACAGTATACATAACATTTTCACTTGAGTTTATCGATGAAATGTTTGACCTTACCAACATCTTTCCAGAGATGTCTGTCTTTCCTTACAAGAAGACGTCGTGCTTCAATCTCTACTTCCAATCTCCGAATGGCTTTTACCACAAGGTCAGAGGTAAAGAGGCGGCAGGCTGATCTCCTTAGTCTGTTCAACCTGCATCGGGCTGTGTATGCTTTCATAGAAACTTCTTCTTTGGTTGGAGCCTTTGGTACACTCACTTTGTGAGTGCTTTCAGCTCCAAGGATAAGAGCAGCTGCATTTACTATGAATAAAAAAAAAAAGGATTAAAGTACTAACCAACACAATAAAAAGCTACCAGATGAACTCGCTGTCCTATACCGATTTAGCTATTCTGTTATCCTCCACCGTCTAGTTATATACCTTCCCGAAGAAGCCTTCCAAGGGTACCTCGTGCAACTTACTAGTCAGTGTGCATCCAAGAAGTACAGTTCCCTCTCCAAAATGACATACAACACAACATTGCCAGGTGTGCTGGCTGAATCACTGTGCTTTCCCCCCAGGCATACTTCCACACAATACTGTCCTGTACATTCAGAGAAATGAAAAAAAAAAAAAAAAAATTCTACCTTAATGCAAAGATTGCACTAGGGAAAAAAATAAATAAGATAAATTTTAGTATCACTTTCATGTCAACTAAAAATTAAAGAGAATCTCAAAAAAAAAAAAAAAAAAGTGGGAGGGGATTAGAAACGCTTGAGTTTCGGTCATCTGATACCCCACAGAATGTCCATTTTCCTTTTCTGTCATCTGTACGGAAGTCAGGGGAAATCTTCCCAATTAGGTACACAGACAGGATTTCAAAATCATACAAAGTAGTTCGAACCTTCCCCACATTGTCTATTGAAAAACTGACCTTTCATGGTATCCGTTTTCACAGCAAAGTCATCTGGAGTCAAGATGAAGTTTAGCCACCAGGTAAAGCCTCGTTCTTGCTTTGCCATCCAGCGTTCATCATAAAACATATTTTTAGCAGCAAATGGCATTGGATGCCGAGGAATGACTAACAAAGAAACAAATCATTACTACAGGGCTGAAGGTCTAACTAGCTTACATTACACAGTTTAGTGGTTGTTGACAGATGTTCAGGGTTACTTATTAAAAGTCAGCAGCTACACCGCTTTAAGTAAGGACACTTACCTGTCCTACTCGCCCGTGATGTCGGTCCTGCCACTGCGATCGATCGCTGCTGGCAGGTCCCGGCTCCTCCATCCCGAGTAGGGGAAAAAGGCAGTGAAGCCGTAAGGCTTCACTGCCTGTTTCCTAATGCGCATGCGCCACTCGCACGGCGCTTTGTGAATGGGAGGCTTGCCTCCTGGGATACACACAGTTAGAGGTCGACCGATATTTCGGCCGATTTTTGGCACTTTAATTATCGGCCGATAGTGCTGAAAAAAAAAAAGCCGATTTAAAAAACTTCAGCACAACTTGCAAATAAGTTCTTTCATAGAAGTTTCCTGTGGAGGTGGAGCTATGTGTCTCTGGGCAGCCTGCCAAGTGAGAGAAAAGAGATACAATGTTTCTTATCAATGAACTGAACTCAGTGTGGAGAAGTTCTCAGTTTAACCATTTAAAGTGGTTGTAAACCCACTTTTTCAACTTGCACCTTCAGGTAAGCCTAGATTAAGGCTTACCAGTAGGTGCAAGAAATATCTCCTAAACCTACACGGTTTAGGAGATATTTAGTAAAAATGACATTGCTCCGTGTCTACGGCGCATGCGCGCCGTAGAGAACGGCGCATTCATGGGGTTAATCCCGTTCACAAAATCGGCTACTTCCCAGCAATAGCTGGGCGTAGCCGATTGTGGCGGCTCTTGCGCGCATGCGCAGAGTGACGTCACCGCCGCTCCGGCCAATCACAGCGCCGGAGCGGCGCTGTGATTGGCTGCAGCGGCGATACCCGGAAGTAACCTTCCGGCTATCGCCGCAGCGATGGATGCGGCTAGATGGGAGGCGGACGGCTTCGGGGGCCCCGATCTAAGGTAAGTGGTACATATTGAGCTAATATGCTAGTCATACTAGCTCATTATGCCTTTCTCTTACAGGTGGGGGGAAAAAAAAAAAACTAAATGTGGGTTTACAACCACTTTAAAGACAAAATCTTTTCTGACACTTGTAGCTTACAAGTAAAAATCCTTTATTTTCTGCTATAAAATCACTTGGAACCCCCAAACATTATATATATTTTTTTAGCAGAGACCCTAGAGAATAAAATGGCGGTTGTTGCAATATTTTATGTCACACGGTATTTGCGCAGCGGTCTTTCAAATGCAATTTTTTGGTAAAAAATACACTTTAATGAATTTTAAATAAAACTAAACAGTAAAGTTAGCCGTTTTTATTTTATTTTTTTTTCGTCTAAAAATCGTGATTACCTGTTTTTGTGCCTGCTTCCTGATTCCCTTACCGAAGATGGTGGCAGCAGCACCCAAGAGCCGAGGGAGAGATCGGCTTCGTGTGCCGACATCGCGGGCGCCCAGGACAGGTAAGTGTCCATATAGTTAAAAGTCAGCAGCTGCAGTATTTGTAGCTGCGGACTTTTAATATATTTTTTTTTTCGGTGGAACTTTGCTTTTACACTGGAGCGGGTAGGCGTTGACGATAAAACGCAGCTAGTTTTAGCGGTGCTTTACCATCATTTTAGCGGCGCTATTCGGCTGCTAGCGGGGCGCTTATAACCCAGCTAGTGGCCGATGAAGAGGTTAAATGCACCCATGTAGCACTGCTGCAGAAGCGCTTTGCAGGCGCTTCGGCAGCAGTGCCCATTCATTTCAATGGGCAGGAGTGTTGGAGCAGCGGTATACACCGCTCCAAAGATGCTGCTTGCAGGACTTTAACGTCCTGCCAGTGCACCGCCTCAGTGCGAGACTGCAGGGGAGCTGTTTTGCAGCCACTTTTACAGGTGCTATTTTTAGCCCAAAAGTGCCTGAAAAACACCCCCCAGTCTGAAAGGGGTCCAACTGTTAGATTTTATGAGATGAAGGAAAAAAAATAAAAATCGGCCTAACATATCGGCCCAAAAAAACAAAACAAAAAAAAAACGGCCGTGATTTCTAAAAATCGGCATCGGCCAGAGAAAAACCCATATCGGTCGACCTCTACACACAGTTCCCAGAAGGCAGCGTGGCCCATTCACAAGAAGAGGAAGGAGACCCACCGCGGACGGAGAAGAGGAACATTAGAGGCAGATTAGGGGACTTCCGCATAGCAACAGGCATTTAGGGTGAGTATATATAAAAAAAAAAAAAAAAAATCTATAAAAATTTTTTTGTATTTTTAGTGTAAAGATTTTTTAAGGGTGGACCTCCGCTTTAAGAGAGACATTTACTAGCAACACTAAAAAAACAAACAAAAAAAAAAAACCACAGCAAAATTTTACACATTATGGGGATAAAAAGACCACATCTCTGGAATAAAACAAACAAAAAACACACACTTTTCTGTGTTCACTCTAGAGACAGAGTCTCTGATGTTTATTTCCAGTATGGGATTAAAGTTTAAACTTTCCGATATATATATATATATATATATATACCTGTTTTTGCAGACTTCATGAAAGTCAGCTTTGACTGTGGAACAGCAACAACTCTCTTGGAATGTTTAAAGACGACAGCAGAATGTAACTGTGACAACCTTGTCTTATCTGGAAGATATTCAATTAAAAGCAATATAAAGCAAATAAAAAATTAGCATTGGTCACTGGCTTGATCAAACAACTTTAAAATAAACTTATAGTAATGAATCAATAAACTAACAATGGAGGCCTTGATTACTGAAAGCTGAACTCAAGAAATTATCTGAATTGAATACTTTAATTGGTCCAGCTTGGCCAGACATAGATGATATTTAAATATGTATACTTGATAGGCTACTGGGAAAGCTGGAAATCACTGTATAGTCAGCGAAACTACAGTAATAGCTGCAATCTTCCAGGTCCTGCTCAGGTTCAATGTGAGTGGCTTTCCCCTGTACACTGCTGATCACATGGGATCCTCCTCGATTGGCACTTTTTTTCCCCCAGCAAGTAGAAGGTGTTCTTTGATTTAAATAGGTGGAGGTTGTGAAGTCGCCTCCCCTTCTGCCCACCCAGTCCAAATATGAGAACTACAGTGATTTTTAGCTTCTCCAACAGCCCATTAGGTATGAGATATGCATACTTACATTGTGCCATGCTGGACAAATTAAAGTATTCAATATAGATCAGTCATTGCCAGTAAGAAAGCAAGGGGGTGCATGACATTTTTGTTATAATTTTTTTTTATAAATATATATTAGGGCTGCAGAAATTAACGATTAATTCCTCGATTAATTTTTTTGGATCGGTATGTGGATCGGCACACCACGTGATCCGGAGCTCCGCTGCTGCCGCCTCGGCCTTAGAAAAGGCAGCTGCTTCGGCCTAGTAAAGTGAAGTAGTATACCCTATGGAAACACTTGATTTTTTTTCAACACAACTGAACAGGCAAACATTTAGATCTTTGTCCAAACAAGTGCATACAGATAAAAAAGTATTATTCTTGAGCAAATGACACGACATAATTTTTAGATCATGAGAATGAACACACTATCAAAAATGCAGATAGGGCATATGGAAAAGATAAGTATAGTACATCCATTCAAATACATGAAATTAGAATGCGACTATTCAGATTAGTTGCCTAATGATCAAAAAGCCTTGAGATATGCAGATAGATCCAGTCTTATTTAAAAAGAGAAGTATGTTTTTTTTTTCTCATTCATACTTACCTAGGTGGATGCAGCATCGGTCCAATGCTGCATCTGTCCCCCACCGCCTCTACACTGAGAACCGAGTGATCGAACACCGTCGATGGCTCAGTTCTCACAGATCAGAGCGGAGAGCTGCTGACTGTCAATCAGCAGCGCTCCTCCACACTCAAAAAAAAAAAAAATCCAAGTTAGACTTACCGGTAACTTGTTTTCCAGAAGTCTTTCAGGACAGCACCTTGAGATAGTGACTCCTCCCCCCAACCACAGGAAACACCACCTTCCTCCAGATCTTTAAAGGGAGGTACCTCCCTACCATACCTCAGTTGTAGCAGAGAACCTCCGGCCCCGGCTGGAACACAAACACATACGTTAGTCACAGCATAGTACATCAAACTAATAGGGCGGGTCGTTGCTGTCCTGAAAGACTTCTGGAAAACAAGTTACCAGTAAGTCTAACTTGGATTTTCCCAAGGCGTCTTTCAGGACAGCACCTTGAGAGGATAACAGAGACTTACCCCCTTAGGGCAGGACAACAGCCTGCAGGACCTTCCTGCCAAATGCCTGGTCACTGGCAGATGTGAGGTCAAGTCTGTAATGGCCCACGAAAGTGCGAAAGCTTGACCACGTTGCCGCCTTGCAAATTTGTTCAGGAGTGGCACCAGATTTTTCTGCCCATGTGGCCGCAAGCGCTCTAGTTGAGTGTACACAAATTCCCCCTGGTGGAACCAAACCTGCACGAGTAGGCTTCCAGAATGGATACCTTTAATCATCTAGCCAAAGTAACTTTTGAAGCTTGGCAACCTTTTTTGTTGCCAGCAAAAAGCACAAATAAAGAGTCTGTGCGTCTGCCGGTTCACACGGGGGCAACACGACTTCCAGCGTGACTTTGGGAGGCAACTTGGACACGACTTGAGCATGAATCACAGCGCGACATGAGGCAAATTACAAGGCAACTTCAAGTTGCCTCCAGGACAGGCGACTTTCCAGTGGCCAATCAATCAGCTCTGTGGGAGGGGAGGGGGGAGTTTGCCTGGAAAACTATTTTTACTTCCTGGAAAGTTGCTTCAGTTAAGACAGGTGATCCGACCTGGAGGCAACTTTCATTGAAATCAATCGGTACAGGTCGCCTAGAAGTCGTTCAGGAACCTTTTCTGATGTCGGAGCGACTGCAGTAGTGTGCATTAAGATGGCTCCATTCACTTCTATTACTTTTCTAAACCAGGGGGGGAGTTGGGGGCGACGAAGTCAGATCCCAGGACGCCCCTGTGTGAACCGGCTCTAAAGTGCTTTGTTATTTTTAGGTAGCATAACAAAGTCCTTTTTACATCTAATATATGAAAAAAATAAATAAAAAAAAAAATAAAATCTTCTTCCCCAGAGGGGTCTGCACAGAAAGTAGGGAGCACGATGTCTTGGGAACGGTTAAGCATCAAGGATACCTTAGGTAAGAACTTGGGATCAGTTCTCAGTATAATTCTATCTGAAAATAGATAAATAAGGTTCTCTTATTGACAGGGAATGTAGCTCACTGATCCTGCGTGCTGAAGTGATAGCAATCAGAAAAAGCGTTTTGGAGTGTGAGATCTCAGAGATGCATCTTCTAGAGGCACGAATGGACTCCCTGCCAGGGACTGCAGAACTACAGAGAGATTCCATTTCGGGAAACCCCTAATCGGAGCCGGTATAGAGCTTGTAAGGGTGTTGAAGAACCTGACTATTAGTGGTTCTGAGGCCACAGATCTTTCTAGGAATACTGTTAGTGCAGCCACCTGCACCTTCAAAGTACTAATTGCCAGTCCATTATCTGCTCCATCTTGGAGAAATTCCAAGATTGAACCAAGATTATACGGGTTTTGAGCAGATAAGTCACACCAAGAGTTATAAACCTTCCAGACCTTGGTGTAGATGGTCCTTGTTACAACACTGCTAGCAAGCAGGAAGAAGGTAACTAAATGGTCTGAAAAGCCTTTTCTCTTTAAGAGCTGTCTTTCAGATACCAGGCTGCGAGGGAGAGGTTGGACACGTCTGGATGATTTACGGGACCCTGCATCAATAGATCCTTCCTGAGAGGTAGATGCCAGCAAGGCCTGGTCTACATTCCCAGGACAGTTGAGAACCAAGCTCTCTTTGGCCAGAATGGGGTGATCAGGATGACAGGTACTCCTTCCCTTTGAAATTTTCCTTAAAAACTAGGAGGGATTAGCTGGAATGGGGGAAACGCAAAGCAAAAGGCGAAATCCCCAGGACTGCGCCAGAGCATCTGTTCCTAGAGACCCGTCGAGCCTGTTTAGGGAAAAGAATTGAGGTACTTGTGCGTTTTCCCTTGAGGCAAACAGGTCCACCTCTGGTTGACCCCACCTGTTGGAAATTGTCGCAAAGATCTCCGGGTTCAATGACCACTCTGACTCCCAAAGGGGTGTCTGCTTAAATAATTAGCCACCCTGTTAAGGGATCCCTTTAGGTGGATAGCTGACAGGGACAAGAGTTTTTCTGCTCATAGCAGAATCTCTGTTGCAAGCGCCTGTAGAAGTCTGCTTCTTGTGCCCCCCTGTCTGTTTAAATAAGCCACCGCCGTGGCATTGTCCGTCAACACCTGGACATGGTGACTCTGGAGATCCGGAGCAAAGTTTAGTAGAGCCAGGGCAATCGCCTTGAGCTCTCGCCAATCTGAGGATCTTTTTGCCTCTCTCTTGGGCCAAGTCCCCTGGATGAAATTTCTTTCTAAGTGGGCTCCCCATCCCCACGCACTGGCGTCCGTGGTCAGTCTCTTTACCACTGGAAAAGACCACGCTAGACCCTTTGAAAGGATCCCCTGATCTTTCCACCAATAAAGTGACCTCTTCACCCGGGATGGAATTTTTATTTGAGTGTCCAGGGATTCTAGCTTGTGGTCCCAGGACCTCAGGAGAAAGGCTTGTAGGCATCTGAAATGTAGTCTTGCCCATTGAATGGCTGGCATTGAGGAGGTCAGTACCCCTAAAGCCGACATTACTTGCCTTATTGTTATAGTCTGGTTGGACTGTAGCCTTGATACAGTGTCCTGCACCCTGTCCTTTTTCTCCTGGGGGGAAAAATTTTTTGACTTACCGAATTGATTTGGTAACCCAAAAAAAACTGACTTCCTGAGATGGGTTTAGGGAGGATTTTTGAAGGTTTAAAATCCAACCCAATGATTCCAGGTGGCTTCGTGCCTTGGTCAAGTTGTCTTGTAACCTCTCTCGAGTGGGTGAAGAATAAAAGGGTTGTCTAAATTAGGGAATTACCACAATTCCCTGTAGACGAAGCGGGGCTAGGGCTTCTGCCATCACCTTGGTGAAAATCCGAGGCGAGGATGACAGCCCAAAGGGTAGGGCTCTGAATTGTAGATGATGCACTACACCCCCTATCTTCACTTCCAACCTCAGATACCTCTGGGACTGAGGGGAAAATTGGGATGTGCAGGTATGCGTCCCTTAAATCTCCTGACGCCACAAAAGAATTTGGAGTCAGTAGATTTTTGACCGAAAATATTGAGTCCATCTTGAACCTTCTGTGTGTGACAGATGTTCAGAGGCTTTAAGTTTAGGATCAATCTGAATTTTCCTGTTGGTTTTCTGACAAGGAAAATGTGTGAATAGAATCCCTGTTCTTCTGGTGGTACCTGTACCACCACGCCCTTAATGAGGACTTCATTAGGTAAAGCTTTTTCTGGGTCTTTTGGGATATTCGTCACCAGACGGGGGGAACCGAGAATTCTATCACATAACCCTGGGCTAGAGTGGCCAGAATAAACTGATTTTGTGTTATGGCTGACCACTGCGGAAGAAACTTTTGCAGTCTTCCGCCTACCCGCAGGGCTGAGTCATTGTGACTTCTCGGCTTGCGTAGGAGGATGGAAAAGGATTCCACCTTTTCCATTTGCGTGGCCCAATTCCTCCTTCTCCCCTGGGTTTTGTTGTCTTTCTTGAGCCTTTTAAGGTCGAAAAAAACGTTTCGGGGGCTGTTGATTCTTTTTAACTGGAAAAGACTTGTCAGCCGTTCTGTCCAGAATGCTATCCAGATCAGGCGTAAACAGGAGTTCCCCGAAAAAGGAATCCCACAAAGCTTATTTTTAGAAGCTGCATCACCTGGCCAGGTCTTTAACCATAATTGCTCTTCTAGCAGTATTAGTCAAGGCTGCTGACCTAGCCGATATTGCTTCAGCTGAAGCATCTGCTATATAAAGCCACTGCAGAAGACAAAGTGGAAAAAAAGAGAGTCTAAGATTTCCTGTTTTAGAGAATCCTCCATTATATGGGACTTTAACTGGTTAACCCAAAATTCCACATTTCTGGCTACACATGTTGTGGCCACGGCAGGCTTTAAATTAAATTAGTCATTATCGACTGCCATGATCTTTTGAGTAAGAGGTCCATACGTTTGTCCATAGGGTCCCTGAGAACCCCCATGTCTTCAAAAGACAGGTCGGTGGATCTGGAGACCTGCGAGAAGGCCGCATCCAGTTTTGGGACTTTATTCCACGCTGCAGAAGGAAAACGCCTTTTGTGGGCCTTTGAGAAGAAAGCTTTTTTCTCTCCGGATCCTGCCATTCGTTCTTTATGGCATCAGAGATGACCGAATGGACTGGGAATGTCCGAACCTTGGGTTCACTTAGACCTGCATACATGCGGTCATGCAGACTTAACTCTTTTTCTTCACTTTAGGCCAAGGCTAACATGAATGGATCCAAATAGCCCATCAACCTCTTCCAAAGATAATTAAAATTTGGAAGGGGCCACTTCAGTCTCTTCAACTGAGTCCTCCGAATCCTCATCAGAAGGTGCGGGGGGACTGTCCTTCCCTGGTAGTAGACTCCTCAGTCAGAGTTTCTAACACTGATATAGCCAAAGACCCCTGGGAAGAATCTGAAGTGGAAGGCCGACTAGCAGCCGGGTTAACTAATGAGTCACGAAAAGTTTGAATCGTGGCATAAAGTTCCTTCTTTACAGAGGCAACCAAATCATTGCATACTGAAGCAGATTCCTCTTTAACTAAAGAAGCAATGCAAGTACTGCATAGGGCTTTCTTCCAGTTCTCTCCCATTTTAGTCCAGCATGAAGGACATCTCTTTTTTGGGTCAGCGCTCTTGGCCTGGAGAGAAACCCCCCCCCCAAAAAAAAAAAAAAAAAAAAAAAAAAAAAAAAGGGAAGAAAGCAGGGGATCTGCCGGTGGACCACCCCAAAAGGTGCACTAAGAAGGAAACGTAAAAACACCTCCGGTGCCCAGACAGGCCCCTTTGCCACTAGGGGGAGAGAAGGAAAAAAAAAAAAAAAGGGGCAGACCAGAAATATACAGGTAAAGGAACAGGCAGACTTAAACTGCTGCCTCCTACCTGAGCCTTGCTGTAGCCGCTGTGTCCATTGCAGGTGTAGAGCGAATTCGTGGCTTCACACGCCGTTTCCAGACTCCCATTGCGCCTCTGCACTGGACCAGAAATGGAAATAGGCACCGGCCTTTCCTGCCTTCTCCCCCCTGCGTTCACGCCGGAAATGACGCTCGCGCTGACCTGGTGACACGCTATGTCACTTCCGGCGTCTTGGACTGCGCCAAAATGGCGGCAGTGCACGCGCGACCGCTGCTCCAGGACAGGACGGTCACCTAGTCCACGGCTACTCTGAGCACTCAGGGGGGAAGAGGAGCCCGAAACTACCGCTTACCATGCCTGGGTAGAGCGGGGGAGGAGAGCGGTCTCCCATGGAGGTAAAAACAAGAGGGAAGCCCCGTCTCCCAGGAGCATCTGAAAGACATTGACTCCCCTCACCGAAGATGTTCCCTCCGGGCCGGAGGAAACACAAAAACTGAGGTTTTGGTAGGGAGGTACCTCCCTTTAAAGATCTGGAGGAAGAAGGTGTTTCTTGTGGTTGGTGGGAGGAGTCACTATATGTCAAGGTGCTGTCCTGAAAGACGGCTTGGGAAAATTATATAAATAAAAAATCGGGATTCAAAATTTTCCCAGAATCGTGCAGCTCTACTGCAAACCAAAGACAGAAGAAGAACCTCAACAACCATGAAGCATGGTGGTGGAAAGGTTTTAGTTTGGGATTGCTTTGCTGAATCAGTTCACAGTCATTGAGTCAGCTACACATTCTGAATCATATCAAAAGCGTGTTTTGATAATGTGAGACCATATGTTCAAATGTTGGACAGGAGTCTTAACACAATAATGATCTAAAAGCACACTGCCAATTCCTCCAAGCAATGGCTCAAAAATAAATAAAAAAGGGAAGAAGAGGAAAGTGGGTTATGGACTGCCCTGTTCAAAGCTCTGATCTAAATCTTATTGAAATTTTGTAGGAGAGTTTTGAACCAGGCAGTTCAACGAGGGAAAACATTGCAACATTTGACTTGGTGAAATTTTTGACCACTTCTCCATGCAATATCAGAGAGACAGGTGGGCCGCGATACAAAATCCCACAATTAGTAACATCTGCCACAGGGGCAATACGAATTTTTGATGTCAAGGGTATATTTAAATATTAAAAAGCATTTTTTTTTTTCCATATGCTCTTATTCAAGAATATCACCTTTATCTGTAGGCATGGCTTGAATGAAGATGTTATGTTTGCCTGCTCAAATGTGTAAATTACTTTTTCACATGACTGTATGCTTAACATTGTGAAGCATTTCATACCTCAGAAGTTCACAGCAGAGGCACAGATGTCCAATTATAGTCTTTGTGCCTCAGCAGTATTGCTTCCTCTGCAGGAGGACTTGCTCTGTGTTTACTATAGAAGTTTATGGAAGAGCAGGAAGACAAATAGCTGAGAAAACATCAGTGCTTCTCTTGTGCATTTATGAAATAATTAGCTTGCACAGTACCTGCAACTACACAGATCAGTGAGGGATTGTTTTAAGCTCATTTACTGCTGGTTAAGAATATTCAAATACTTGAATGTTTATAGCCTGGCCACAAGGTTACATTAAGGCAGAACTAACGTTTCTAACTGTGCATGTATACTTGCTTGCAGATTTGTGCTTCTTGTGGCTTTTCCCATGCTTTTGCAGTTATTGTACATCCAAGGGAGCAGGGCCTAAAACCCCATACACACCATTAAGATTTACTGCAAATTTTTGTCTTCAGATTTACCAAAACCATGTAGTGCCCTTAGGGCCTGCCTGAATGCATACAAATTAAAACTCTTACGGTTGACCTCACATATGTTTTTGGTAAATCTGAAGACAAAATGCTGCAGAAAATCTAATAGTGTGTATGGGACTTAAGACACTCTTTATCAGGGTTTCTCAACCAGGGTTCTGTGGAGTCCTAGTGTTCCTTTAGCCATTGATATTTGTAGCCATCTATAAAAAGGGGATAATTCTTGCCAATGACAACAATTGTAAGGAGCACTCTTCCCACTGACCATCACACTGAACAGGAGGGAGGGGCCAGGAGCACAGGAGAGGGAAGCGAGAAGGAGTATCTGGGCTACTCTGTGCAAATGCACTGCAACAGGAGCAGGCAAGTACAAAAAACAAAATTTTTCCTATAAAAAAAAAAATAGAAACTTTACAATCAATTTAATGCGCCCTTCAGCTCCTGTTTGGAAATGTTCTACACCACAGGTGTCAAACACAAGGCCCGCGGGCCGAATATGGCACACCAGTCCATTTTATGTGGCCCTCGCACCTCTCCTGCAGGAGAGCTCCAGACCCTTACTTTCTGCTTTTAAGCAATGCATCCTGCTTCTTACCAGCAGCAACATAAGGACAGGGAGGTACACTGATGTAAGGGAGAGTGGGGGACTCAACTTCTGATGGTGGGGTGGCTCTTGACATCTAAATGTGAGGGGATGCGCTGGACATCTAATCTTACAGATACAACCGGCCCTTTTGAGGGCAATCATAATGCCGATGCGTTCCGCAATGAAATTGAGTTTGACACCCCTGATCTACAAAAATCCTAATGGGGGTGCCGATTGTCACTTTAAACAAGCTGCTAGCAGGCTTTCAACAAGCTTCAAGTAGTGCTGAAGCTTGTTTAAAGTTGCAGTAAAGGCCTTTTAATGATTTATACTGGTATACCAGCCTATAATAAAGCTAAACGTGCACCGTTCAGGATATATTTACTTTAGCAGCGCTGGTGAGGTCACAAGCGCACTGTGCTTTCAATGGACGGCGTGCCTTCCATAGAGAGGGCTGTACCTGCAACGTCATTGCGGCTTAGCCAGTCAAACAACCGCAGCCCACAAAATCAGAAAAAAAAAAAAAAAAAACTAGCTGAAGATGGAAGCCCCAGGGGAGCCATGAAAGCACTGCGCTGGAGGGCTTTGTTTTCAGGAAAATCTTTCATAATGTGTTAGTATGCAACGCATACAAGCATACTATTGTCATAACTTGCAGGGAGATTTTTTTTATTTCCTTTTTTGACGTTAACTACCGTTTTAAAGCGAGACAGCACTCCTATTAGGATCTGCGTATAAAAGTTACAAACTGGAGCTGAAAGGTGCGTTGAAGTTTCAACAAAGCTTACTGAAAGCCCTGCAAATGCTTTGTAAAAGCTTGCTGTTAACACTGCTCTTATACAAGCTGACACTTGGGTGAAACAGGCCTCAGTAGGTTATTGTGCTTCTATATTTGCATCAGGGGCAGAGAACAATGCGACTCCTCCCAGTCCAATCTACCCCCCCATTATTCATTTAAATGACTGCAGCATTTAGTAAAATAAGTAAAAAGTGACAGGACACGGGAAGCATTAGGGTGGGGATATAGCCACCCTATTACAAACCCAGTCCCTGGCAAAGAATGAAAGCAATTCTCAAAGAAAACATCCTGTAAGGAATTTATTACATCAATCTGAAAAAAAGTATAGCAATATTATAGTAAAAGAAAAACAAGTAGGAACCATGGAGTGCTGTGGTGGTAACCAATCACCAAAAGCGTCAAATTTTTGCAGTGGTTGGGGAGCAGTGAAATGGCTTTAACACACTGGCCATATGAAAAGGCACTTTTTTTTTTTACCCTATACAGGCTGCCTTCTGCTTAGACGTGACAGTGTCAATAACACTGTAGTCTTGTCTAAAACTTAACAAATTATCTGCTAGTCAATAAAAATTTCCAAATGAACTCAAATGAACGTTACCTATTTGCTGAGATTTTACCAAGGTTGGTTTCCCTTTGCTTTCAGGCTTTGTTTTATGGATTTTCCAAGGGGTCAGTGTTGAAAAAGCTATATAAAAACAAAAAATAAATAAATAATAAGACAAAAATGACTAATGCCTAGTACACAAGATGAGAAAAATCAAGTGAAAAATACCGCTTTCAGGGCGGCATACGATAATCTGACCGTTCATACACAGCTTTCTAGAGCCGATCATGACAGTTCATGCGAAAATATCCGAAGGGAGAAGCACAAAAAAAAAAATTCTCGTACAATACCAGAACATATGATTTTCTTTTGACCAAGACCACGCATGCTCAGAAACAAAAGAACACATTACATCACTTCCAAAGTTGTATTCTGTCATACAAGAATTTTCATAACCTCTTGGTTTTAAAAATAAAAATCCTGGATGAACATTTGTCCGATATGCTTATCGTATGTACTAGGCATGACATGGAGTAGATGCTGAAATTTAGTGACCCTACCAACTTGGTAACCAGATTCCAAGAGTCGCTTTTACAACAGGTTACAAAGTTAAAACAAATATGTGCAAACAGCTATATTTTCAGCTGTATCCTTCAAGCCCAACTCTGGGCTCTCTCCCCCCACCCTCCCCAATGTCTTCAGGTAGGTCATGCAAAGCACTGACAAATCTTCGGATAACCCTCATAGGCGAGTGGCCCTTGACAATATGGAGTGCAGCACTGGCATGATGATGATGATGATGATGATCTCGATCGCTGTGCTGTTCTCTGCCTCATTACACTGAGTGTAGGGTGTTGCAGTAAAACCCTGCACTCACAGAAAGCCCTCATCTCTTCCCGGTTAAATCACACCGGGCATGGAAGACTGAGGACACCTGTTTGTTTTGAGTACAGTACTGCTGAGAGGCCATAGAAAAATAAAACAAACTGGAGTTGATCTTTAAAAAGGGAACTTGCAAGGGAAAACAAAATGATGAGAGAGGTCAATACTGACTTAAAAGCACAAGCTGAACCCTCTTGGAGCGCTGTATAAACTGTATGTACAGTATTACAGTGCTGTGTTCCAGCAGTGGTACAGGGACTTCCCATCCTGTTCTTGGAATAAAAACGAGTGACCGAGTGCTGCTCAGCCATTCAGAGGGGGCTTTGTATTTTATAAAATGAATACAAAGACTTCCTCTAATTGTCTGAGGTGGAGATTGTGACGCATCTGCCCACCTCTCCACCCCAGCCAACCGGAGGAAGCCTTCCACTCATTCAATACAAAGCTTCCTGAGAGTGGCTGAGCAGCACTCAGCCAGACTCAATTGTTTTCCTGGAACAGGATAGGAAGTCCCCGTACTGCTGGCGAAACAGCGCTGTATACTGTATGTAGTTTATATTACATACAGTTTATATAGGACTCCCAGTGACCACATCTGTCAGTGAACAAAATAGTTCATTTGGACCAAGCTGGCTCATGTAGACTATTTAAAGTCATAGTAGACAATAGGCTTTAAAGTGTAGATCGGTGATTGCTCAGCATTGGATACAAGTCAGCTTGACCTGTCCTAATGAAATACATGTAGTGCTAAAACCAAGAACTAACCTGTACTGGAGTCACAATCCTCATAGCTTTCAGTGAATTCTTCTGGAGCTTTCCAGATACATTAAACTGGTATATTTTGTAAAGCATGCAGCCTTCTTTTCCTTCCTTCCAGCACACAGCCAGTTTATAAATTAGAATTGAGAGCTATAATGACTATGGGGTCAATTCACCAAGATAAATATCACATTCAATTTAGGTAAAAGATGTACGTGTTTTTTTCAGTTTTATAATTAACTAGGTGGATGCTGCATCTGTCCGATGCTGCATCTGTCCCCCAGCACCTCTTTACTGAGAACAAAGCGATCGAACACCACCGATGGCTCGGTTCTCACAGCTCACCACTCGGCCCACCTCTCCCACGCTCACTGGAGCACTGATCTATGGAGGGGGCGGAGTGGCCATCTCAGGCTCCCAGCAGCTTGCCGAGAGGCCGAGACTGGTATCAGTTCAGGCACCTGGCGGATCCAGACTTTGTCGGGATGACGCGGTGCCTGGCCCGATTCATGTCATGTCAGAAGAGAGTGGACTTCAGACCGCTCTCTGCTGAAAACGGGTCGCAGGAGTGCAAAACGAATTGCACTCCTGTGACCCATACGAGAAGCGCAGCCAAACTAGCTCTGTCTGGACTTCTTTAACCACTTAACGACCGCCCACTGTAGATATACGTCGGCAGAATGGCACCGAAAGGCAAAGTCACGTATATCTACGTGATTGCCTTTGTATAGTTGGGGGGGTCCAATCGGACCCCCCCTCCTCTACAGTGAGCGGCCGTTTTCCGTTCGGGAGCGATCCGAGATGAGGGGACGGCCGTTCGATTCCGGCCACCCCCTCGCGATCGCTCCCGGCGAATGAGAGCTTCCTCTGCTGTGTAATGTTTACACAGGCAGAGGAAGTGATGTCATCTCTCATGCGGCGCTCACATATACCGAGCGCCGTACAAGAGAAGACACACAGGTTAGTGCACAAACAGCACACTGACACCAGGACACATAGGCACACAAATCGCCCCCCCCAGACACCCTCCAGCCCCCAGTCACAGTGTCACCGATTGCAGTGATCAGTAAATAAATGGTCACTGCAATCAGTGACATTTGTGACTGTAAAAGTGTCACTACAGTTTAGTTTTAGGTCCAGTGTAGCCCCCTAATAAAGGTTTAACCCCCTGATCGCCCCCCAGATATCCCTTTCACCCCCTAGCACCGCGGTCGCTAAGCGATCGTTTTTCTGATCGCTGTTTTATTGTCGGTGATGCCGATCGGTAGCCAGTTATTTTTTTTAGGTTCGCCGCAGTTTTTTATAGCGTCAGGTACCCCCATATATTACCTAATAAAGGTTTAACCCCCTTGATCGCTCCCCAGGTAACCCTTTCACCCCCTTTTGCCAGTGTCACTAAGCGATCGTTTTTCTAAACGCTGTATTAGTTATGCTGGTGCCGATAGATACCAAGTTATTTTTTTTAGGTTCGCCGCAGGTTTTTATAGCGTCAGGTACCCCCATATATTATCTAATAAAGGTTTTAACCCCCTAATTGCCCCTAGTTAACCCTGCGTCACACCCCAGGCAGCGTCAGGTTAGTGCCAGTAATGCCAACACCCACGCGTGAAGCATACACCTCCCTTAGTGGTATAGTATCTGAACAGATCAATATCTGATCAGATCTATACTAGTGTCCCCAGCAATTTAGGGTTCCCAAAAACGCAGTGTTAGCGGGATCAGCCCAGATACCTGCTAGCACCTGCGTTTTGCCCCTCCGTCCAGCCCAGGCCACCCAAGTGCAGTATCGATCGATCGCTGTCACTTACAAAACACACAACTGCAGCGTTCGCAGAGACAGGCCTGATCCCTGCGACTCCAGTGCTGTAGGAGATGATTTCAGCACCACAGAAAAAAAATAAAAAAATAAATAAAAAAACATATATGCCGAAGCATTGGGGCAGCAGGGGCGAAGGAGCGATTTTGCTCCTAATGCCGCGTACATACGGCCGAAATTCCAACGGAGGCTTGCCCGTGGAAAAGTCTGACCATGTGTACGCAGCATAACTTTTGCGGGAAGATGCCCCCATGCTTCGGCATATATAAATGGTGCATGTATGCCCATCATTAGAAGTGGGTGGATGAAGGGCGGTATTCCAATGGTGGGCATACCCACCGATCAATCTTTTTTTTTCGTTCAGCCAACAGGCTGCATGAAAAAAAAAAAAAAAAAGGATTACAATACATGTCCAACAAGGACCAGCAACGTACTGGACTTTGAATGGTTATACCAGATTGATGCCTGCGGGTTTAGGTATCATCTTGGTATCATTCTTTTCAGCCAGCGGGCGGCTTTCATGTAAAATCAATCCTAGTGGCTAATTAGCCTCTGGACTGCTTTTACAAGCAGTGGGAGGGAATGTCCCCCCCCGGATATAAAAAGCGCCATTGGGAAAGCATTTTATCACACCGATCTTGGTGTGGTCAGATGCTTTGAGGGCAGAGGAAAGATCTAGGGCAGGGGTCTCAAACTACCGGCCCGCGGGCCATTTGCAGCCCGCGAACAGGTTCCAATTAGCCCGCAGGCAGGGGCCGATGGCTCAGTGTGTCACTCGTCTCTCTACCTTTCTCTGAGTCTGTCTGTGTGGACAGAGCCGGTGCTCCCACTAGGCAGCCACCTAGAACGCAGCTGACCCTTGCCTTATCTCTTCCTCCTCCTTGTCGCCCCCCCTCAAACTTCCGGCAGAGCCGCTGATAGGGGACCAGGACAGGACAGGACCAACCCGCGAGGCTACCAGCGGCAGTGTGCAGCTTCCCGCCCCTCTCCCTCCCATCGGCTTTGACATGCTGGAGGGAGAGGGATATCTGTGTGTAACAGGGCAGGCAGCCAATAGCGCTGCTCTTCTGAGTGGGAGGGCGTGACTGCTAAGTTGCTTCGCCTCCCACCACCTCTTTAGCCAATCAGATTGTCCAGCCCGCCACATTTAGAAGAGGCTAGTGGCCAGAGCAGGGCGGGATGCAGAAGATCCGACATACCTGAACATGAAAAAGGTATGAGATCAAACATGTTACAATGCTGGCTACAGAAATCTAATCAGCATTCTCCTGTCCTGTGTTCAATGTAAATAAAAACAGATAAGAAGCAGTGTTAGAAGACGGAGGGAATCAGTGTGATCACTGCATATTCCACACACAGCACAGGAGAAGGAGAACACACTGATCGAGGGGTGACTTCCCCCGTCTTCTCACACTGCTTCTTATCTGTTTTTATTTACACTGAACACAGGACAGGAGAATGCTGATTAGCTTTCTGCAAGAAGCTGGAACTTCAGCTGTTTCTATATAGCTATTTGTGCCAGAGTCCTGTGCCAGCCATCCCTGATTTGTTTGACATTTTCCTATTGAAGGCATTAGCTGGTCAGGCTGGGAGCTTCACAGACCTGTTAACCATTTACTGTCCTCCTGTGCTTGAGAAATGACTGTTGGCAAAGTTTTTTTTTTGGCACTTTGTTATATCTTGTAAACTCCTGTTGCAGTGCAGCAATCAATGTTTTTTCCACACTGTTCACTGCTAGCCTAGGACACACTTGTACAATGTCTGCAGTCTCTGACCATCTCCTGTATCATGTCCGCAGTCTCTGACCATCTCCTGTATCATGTCCGCAGTCTCTGACCATCTCCTGTATCATGTCCGCAGTCTCTGACCATCTCCTGTAGTACATTTTGCAGTCTCTGACCATCTCCTGTAGTACATTTTGCAGTCTCTGACCCTCTCCTGTACTATGTCTGCAGTCTATGACCCTCGCCTGTAGTACGTTTTGCAGTCTCTGACCATCTCCTGTATCATGTCTGCAGTCTCTGACCCTCTCCTGTACTATGTCTGCAGTCTCTGACCCTCTCCTGTACTATGTCTGCAGTCTCTGACCCTCTCCTGTACTATGTCTGCAGTCTCTGACCCTCTCCTGTACTATGTCTGCAGTCTCTGACCCTCGCCTGTAGTATTTCTGCAATAAAGGAGGGCTACAGGCATGAATGAATTAATGTACTGCCACTGCTGGTCATGGTCACTGATGAATTAATGTTTTTGTGCGTGTTTGCAAAATTAAAGTGGGCCGGTCTGGATGAAGTCCAGGGCCAAATTTTTGACCCAGTCCAGCCCTGCCAGGAGGAGAGGCAAGTGAGCCATCACACTGAGGCTAAGTCCTTAGGTAGGTGACTGGGTTTGAAATTTGTGAGCAGGGGGTATTTGTGAAGTGTAGGGGGGTATTTGTGAAGTGTAGGGGTAGTGCTGGGGGTTAATAGTGCGTCTGCTGACACCAGTGCTGGGGGTTAATAGTGCGTCCGCTGACACCAGTGCTGTTTTTGAAGTTTGAAAGTTTGCATGCGGCCCCCATGTGATATGAAAACTTGTCTTGTGGCCCTCAGGTAATTTGAGACCCCTGATCTAGGGTCTAATAGACCCCAGTTTAAAAAAAAAAAAAAAAAAAAAAAAAAAAAGTACCTGTCACTACCTATTGCTATCATAGGGGATATTTACATTCCCTGAGATAACAATAAAAAAAAAAAAAATAATAATAATAATAATAATAATAATATGGAAGGAGCAGTTAAAAAAAAAAAAAAAAAAAAAAAAAAAAAAAGCACCCCTGTCCTGCCCTGCTTTTGCGCAATGGCGAAGGCAAGCGTGGGTCTGGCGTCATATGTAAACAGCAATTTCACCATGCATGTGAGGCATCACCGCGAAGGTCAGATCGAGGGCAGTCATTTTAGCAGTAGACCTCCTCTGTAAATCTAACGTGGTAACCTGTAAAGGCTTTTAAAAATGTATGTAGTTTGTCGCCAATGTGCGTTTGTGCGAAATTTTAAAGCATGTCGTATTTGGTATCTATGTACTCGGCCTAAGATCACCTTTTTTATTTCATCAAACATTTAGGCAATATAGTGTGTTTTAGTGCATTAAAATAAAAAAATAAAAAAAAGTGTATTTTTCCCCCAAAAATGCGTTTGAAAAATCGCTGCACAAATACTGTGTGGAAAAAAAAAATGCAACTCCCACCATTTTAATCTGTAGGGCCTTTGCTTTAAAAAATATATATAATGTTTGGGGGTTCAACATAATTTTCTTGCAAAAAAAAAAAGAAATTTTTTTTTCATGTAAACAAATAGTGTCAGAAAGAGCTTTGTCTTCAAGTGCTTAGAAGAGTGGATGTAAGCTTCCTAATGTTGTGTATAAAATGCCAGGACAGTTCAAACCCCCCCAAATGACCCCATTTTGGAAAGTAGACACCCCAAGCTATATACTGAGAGGCATGTCGAGTCCATGGAATATTTTATATGTTAGTACAAGTTGCGGAAATAAGACAATTTATTTTTTTGCACAAAGTTGTTACTAAATGATATATTGCTCAAACATGCCATGGGCATATGTGGAATTACACCCCAAAATACATTCTGTTGCTTCTCCCGAGTACGGGGATACCACATGTGTGAGACTTTTTGGGAGCCTAGCCGCGTACGGGACCCCAAAAACCAATCACCGCCTTCAGGCTTTCTAAGGTTGTAAATTTTTGATTTCACTTCTCACTGCCTATCACAGTTTCGGAGGCCATGGAATGCCCAGATGGCACAAAACCCCCCCAAATGACCCCATTTTGGAAAGTAGACACCCCAAGCTATTTGCTGAGAGGTATGGTGAGTGAGTATGTTGCAGATCTCGCTTTTTGTCAAAAAGTTTTGAAAATTGGAAAAAAATAAATAAAAAAAAAAAGATGATTTTCTCTCTTCATTTTCAAAAATAAATTAGAGCTGTAAAATACGCAACATGCCTCTCAGCAAATAGCTTGGGGTGTCTACTTTCCAAAATGGGGTCATTGGGGGGGGGGGGGGGTTGTGCTATTTTGGCATTTTATGGGCTTCGAAACTGTGATAGGTAGTGAGGAGTGAAATCAAACATTTGTGCCCTTAGAAATCCTGAAGGCGGTGCTTGGTTTCCGGGGTCCCGTACGCGGCTAGGCTCCTAAAAAGTCCCACACATGTGGTATCCCCGTACTCAGGAGAAGCAGCAAAATTTATTTTGGAGTGCAATTCCACATATAACCATGGCATGTGTGAGCAATATATCATTTAGTGACAACTTTTTGTAATTTTTTAGTCATTATTCAATCACTTGAGACAAAAAAAAAAAAAAAATATTCAATGGGCTCAACATGCCTCAGCAATTTCCTTGGGATGTCTACTTTCCAAAATGGGGTCATTTGGGGGGGGGGGGGGGGTTGTACTGCCCTGCCATTTTAGCACCTCAAGAAAGGAGATAGGCAGTCATAAATTTAAAGCTGTGTAAATTCCAGAAAATGTACCCTAGTTTGTAAACGCTATAACTTTTGCGCAAACCAATAAATATACGCTTATTGACATTTTTTTTACTAAAGACATGTGGCTGAATACATTTTGGCCTAAATGTATGACTAAAATTGAGTTTATTCGATTTTTCTTATAACAAAAAGTAGAAAATATCATTTTTTTTCAAAATTTTCGGTCTTTTTCCGTTTATATCGCAAAAAATAAAAATCGCAGAGGCAATCAAATACCATTAAAATAAAGCTCTATTTATGGGAAGAAAAGGACGCAAATTTCGTTTGGGTACAACATTGCATGTCCGCACAATTTACAGTTAAAGCAGCGCAGTGCAAAATTCTGAAATTACCTCTGGCCCTTTAGCTACCAAATGGTCCGGGGCTTAAGTGGTTAAAATAACTCAGGCAGTATTTATCTCAAAAGTAGCCAAGTCACAAAAAAATTAAAATAATAAAAATAAAAACTGTCACAATTTCTTATCAAGTCCAGAACTGCACAAGAGGAAGATCATTCTGTAAATAAATGCACAGAAATATTATGAAATTGTGCAAACCTAGTGTACTTTCATTCACAGAACCATCTCCTTATGGTGAAATGTTACAATTTATGTACATTCCTGAGCTCAGAGCAGAACATTTGCACACGAATACATTGTATACATTTAACTTACTGGCCAGTGCAGAGTTTCCCTTATTGTTATATTGTACTTTGCTAAAATACCGTGATAAATAACGAATGTGTGCATTCTTTAGTGAGTAGACTTTAAAGTGGCTCTAAAGGCTCAAGGTTTTTTTTATCTTCATGCATTGTACTATGGATTGTTGGGATTTAAATCTGATTTTTTTTATTTAAAGTCGATTTGTTTGATTTTTATTACATTTATTTTAATAAAATGCTTTTGGAGTGAAAATCTATCTAAAGATAAATAATTTTGTATATTCAGCATGAAATGGAGCTTAGTTATGTAGCATGAGGCTGTATATGCTGCAATATTTACATTTTTGGTAAACTCATTCAATGAATCCAAGCTCTGCAAGGCATTGATGCATTCACACAATTCCACAGAAACCATGAGACAAAAAGTTCAGGAATATTCCTTTATCCCATTGTTTTGCAAAACTATGTACACTACTGACAGCTTATTCTAAATAGGAAACCTTAATATTGTTTGCAAATATTAAAGATTCTAACTACCAGCGAGAATGAGTCCTTACATTCAAAGAGCACCTGTCATTTCAGATCCATCATGGCAGCGCCTGTTGGCAGGCATCCACTCACCCGAGTCACGTGATCTTCATATTGCATGTGGAATCCTTTTGTGAATTGACCCCATTGGCTCAATTTTACATTTGTTTATTTTTTTGTGTGATTTTTTTTATGTGTTTTACTTATAGCACATTGATAGATTTTTTGTATCATTGTAAAAAGTGTTCTCCTTAACCACTTGAGCCCCGGACCAATACGCAGCATAAAGACCAGGCCCCTTTTTGCGATTCGGCACTGCGTCGCTTTAACTGACAATTGCGCGGTCGTGCAACGTGGCTCCCAAAACAAAATTGACTTCCCCCCCCCCCCCCACAAATAAAGCTTTCTTTTGATGGTATTTGATCACCTCTGCAGTTTTTATTTTTTGCGCTATAAACAAAAAGAGCAACAATTTGGAAAAAAAAATACAATATTTTTTACTATAATAAAATTTCCCCCCAAAATCTATATATAAAAAAAAAAAGAAAAAAAAAAAATTCTCAGTTTAGACCGATACGTATTCTTCTACATATTTTTGGTTAAAAGAAAAAAAAAAAAAAAAAAAAAAAATCGCAATCGGCATTTATTTATTGGTTTGCGCAAAAGTTATAGCGTTTACAAAATAGGGGGTCGTTTTATGGCATTTTTTTTTTTTTAATTGTAATGCCGGCAATCAGCGATTTTTTTCGTGACTGCGACATTATGGCGGACACATCGGACACTTGACACATTTTTGGGACCATTGTCATTTATACAGCGATCAGTGCAATAAAAATGCACTGGTTACTGCAAAAATGACACTGGCAGTGAAGGGGTTAACCACTAGGAGCGCTAAAGGGGTTAAGTGTGCCTAGGGGTGTGATTACTGTGTGGGGGCGTGGCTATGAGTGACACGTGACCGATCTCCGCTCTGATTACAGAGCGGAGACATTGTCAGTAGGGGAGCGGGGAGATGTGTTTACACTAACATCTCCCCGCTCCATGCCTCCGTGAGACGATCGCGCGGGGACACCCGTGGCGATCGAGTCCGCGGGACCCGCGGTCTGACTCACGGGGAAGGCAGGAGGGGTCGCGAGCGACCCCGACATCGGGCAGTTAACGGGGACGTACAGGTACGCGATTGTGCCTGTAAGAGCCATTCTGCCGACGTATATATATACAGTGGCTGGTCCTTAAGTGGTTAATGAAGAGCTACATTGTGGTCTGTAAACAAAACTGAAATATGGCAATAGCAAAAAAAGGAAGGGGGGGGGGTTGAAGAGAAGAAACCCTTACCCCTTTTGGTTTCCTGTTCATGTTCTTGAATATTTACACGCTGCGATGCAGTCGGTTTTGACTGATGACTTCTCTTAGCTTGAACAACATTCAAAGAAGACTCACTGGATGTTCCAGATGACCCACTAGAAATCTCTGCACTTCTCCTCTTGCGACCACAGATAGATTTGGCTGTGTCCTTAGGCAGATGTGATCCTGAACAGCTCGTGGGCCTGGATACACTTATTATAGGCAAGTCTGGAGCAGACACCACGGGTAATTGCTCAAGCAGATCACTCTGAGAATACGCTTTGTCCTCTCCTTCCACACACCTCAACCTTCGACGGGACTTTAGCTGGGGCCTCTCTATATTCTCACTGCAGTCAGAAGACTTGGCTTTTGTAACTGTTGCCGAGTTTATTTTGGACGTTTTTTTGACCACAGAACTGCCATCAGTCAACAGCAGTGGCACGTCCCCAGCTTTTTTCTTTTTGACACAATAAGTCAATCTTGGAGCTTCGGGATCTAGATTACCAGAGGTCCTAGGAGAAAAGATTTCATTGACAGGCTCTGTTCTAAATGTACTTGTCTTCACTTCTTCCACAACAGGTGGTGTTAGAAAATTATCTTTCACAAACTGATCTGGTGACAAAACTGGAGTATGGCTAACTGCATCAAGATATTCATCGGAAACATAACTGTTGCTTACAAATGAATCTGGACTTAACACCTTTCTTAGTGGTGTGAGCAACACTGATGGTGGCGTCTGTGTCTTTAAGCTCATCTTTGTAAAACATTCATGGAAAGACTCTTGAAAGGAGCTGGACTTTTTAGATGGATGATCAGTGTGTCCAACAGCAAGCTCTGCATTACAAAACTCAGTTGGGGATAAGGTTTTAAAGTCATTTACCAAACTTGGTGTACAAGTAAAATTATGCTGAAGACCATGTACTGGATTTATTGGCGAGATGGACAGTTTGTTCACCCTGTGTTCAGTAAGAGTCCATTGTTCCTCAACAACAAAATCTCTGTGAATTGTAGAGCTGCCTTCTATGGTGTCATACTCAGTAGTGCACAAAATGGAGTAGGTTTTTGACCTCTTGAGTGATCCCGGAATGAAAGCCTGTAGATCATTACCAAGTGGACTGTCATGGTGCGTAGGAGCTTTATTTTCTGTGCTCCGTCTACCCTTCTTGACACGAGAGTCTCTGGTATTAGGCTTAGAAAGATTTTCACATGACTGTAAAGGGTTCTTTGCCGCTCCTGACAACCCCTGGCCATTTTTGTGCTTTGCATTAAAGGTTTTATTTTTAATGACTGTAGAACAAAGATCTTTATTCTTTGGTCTAGAAAGCTTAGGTCCTACAGGAGAATTTTTCCTTTTTTTGGTATTCCAACGAGCTCTCTGTAATATAGTCAAACAAAATGCATTGTCACCTCACGTACAGTACAAATGAAAAAGTATATGGCAACATACTTTTAGGATAAGTTCACTTTTTTTTTTTTTTAATACAAAAATTAGAAATGAACCTTACATCTTTTTGCATTTATTTATTGGAGCCTGCAAAGCTTTTTACGCACAATCAGCAGATCGCAGGTGCAATGCAGGACCCCTGCAGACTGTCAAAGTAATCGGATTATAGCGGTGCTAGAGACAATCAATACATCAGAAGAGTATATAAAGAATCTGTATTAATAAAGCAATAAATATATAAAACACACAAGGCTTCAATTAAAATTAATTATTCAAGCATATACTGGAGATAATGGGTCGCTGGTTTTCCAAAATGCAATGGTGGTGGTCACAGGAGAGTGGAAACCAGCGATCCATTATATACTCGCTATAATCCCACTCTCCTTTGCCATTACCAATTATTGGGATGAGGTGCCTAACGTTTTAGGAGACACTCGGATCTTCTCTATCTGCTTGTACCTTGTATGGGCAGTCACACACTGACAGGAAGAAACAATTAACTACCAAGGGCGCTCAACAGCGCCCTGATAGTTCATTGAGAGCTACAAGCTGACAGCTGCAAAGGTTGTTAGTACCCGAAATTTCTTCATTTCACAAAATTCTGTGAATGAATGACGCGTCCGGGTGGGCATAGTCCCGCACAGCTCTGGGTTTTGGCCAGTTTCTGGTGGCGACGATACGCTGACGTCACCATTGTCGTGTCCCGGACGGACAGGTTGTCTTATGTTGTGTTCGGTTGACACCATAGATCAGGCGTTTCTAACTCTACATGTTTATGAGTGCTATGCACTTTTACATAATAAACCCCAAAGGATTTTATACTATGCGGAGCCTTCTTGGTCTTTTTTGGTGCTGAACTCCATCCCTGCTTGTCGAATGACACTGGAAGTGCGGAGTAGCTCTGAGACGTGGAGACGAGGCCCATGCTGGGGAAAAAGCCACAGGGGTATTCCAACCCCATGTAAAAAGGGGTCTACAGGAGCTGGTAGGCAGTCTCTATAGCTGGTGGTGGATTCACAGTGGTTTGTGGTGACGGATGATCAATTTATCATTTCACTGTGGACTTGTTTTTTTTTTTGCACATGTATATACTTTCTGATCACATGAAATGTTATTTAATATCGGAATTAACCATTAGCACTATTCTTCATATTTCTTATATACTGTTGGTGTTTGCGTTACATACAGAACTGCTGATTTATTATTTTGTTTAAGTTTAATATTTTCTATAGCGCAGTTATCCCACTATTTTTACATTGATTATCAAAAATAAAGATAAAATAAAACTATTGCGTGCATTTCAATTACAATGCTGATGTTATAAAATGAAAACTTCAGGAGGGACAGGCTGATGACATCACAATCTCCCACTCAGCCAGAGGAAGCTTTGTATTTATTCACAGAATAGAAAGCTGCCTAGGAATGGCTGAGTGCGGATCAGACGGACTCTGCATTGTTCCGGGTGTGAGATGGGAAGTCTGTCTCACAGCCAGAACCCTGCACTGTGTACTGTATGTAGCTGAAGCTACAGTACATAGAGTGCTTAGAGATACTGCAGCACACAAGGCTTATGTAATGACATCTTAAGAAAAAACTAAAAAAGTGACTAGATAAGAAATGAGTTATAAAGACATCTGGTTATACTCACCCTTTTCTTAGATGACAGTTCTGCACTCCCAAGAAGTACAGCTTGGTGCTTCACAACATCATTTACAAGAAAGGTGACAAGTTCTCTTACACCTCCTTCTTCTAAGGGAGTCCATGTGATTGTCAAAGGAACAGACTCAAATGGCTGCACAATGAAAACAAAAAAAAATGTAAATATAGCTTAGCACAGATCATCACTGTATATGATAATTGTTTAAATTACTATGTAGAAGGATATAACTGAGTCAGATCATGCAACTGGTACTGGACCTTGATGCATTGTTCTTTAACCGGAGAGTGCCACGATAAGGGCCTAACAATATGGCTACATAATACATTAAAGCAGCAATAGGATCTGGCAATAAATTCACAGCAGGGTCTTTCAGTATGTCTCAGGTCACAATAAAGAATTACCTTTCTTAAAGGGTGCCTGCACATTTATGCAATTGTGCATTTTGCCATAAATTTGGAGGCTGTAGCACCAAGGAACTCTACAATTGGTTTGCTATAGGTCCAAGTCATCCTCGTATTTAAAAGGAAAAAAAACTCTACTGTGGAAGCTGTATCAAAAACACTGAAGCAGAGGACAAAGGACTAGTAACCAGTATTGCATGTGGTCTCCCTGTAGGTGATCTTCCTCCATTACTGACTTACCATGCCTGTTAATCACTAATATATATATATATATTAGAGCTGCACGATTAATCGTATGAGAATCGCGATCTCGATTCACCCCCCCCCCGCGATCTCGATCCTGGATTACCGCGATTTTTTGTATTTTTAGAAAAGACGTCGGAACCAGGGTGGAGCGCACGCAAATGGCGCCGATACAGGAACTGACGTCGGGCGCACTGACGTCAGGCAGAGCAGAGAGAGCGTGATGCGTGATGCGCCGCGGTGATGCCTGGGCATGGGCGGCACCACGTTTTGTCGGAGAGAGCCGGGAAACACTGCAGTGACTACGCACTTGTGTTCCATCCACAGAAGCAGGACCGAGGCTCCGACCGACCTGGCTGGCAGTGGCTGGTTCTGGCCCGATCCTTTTAGGGAAGAAAATCCTGAAGCCAGGTAAACCTGAATGGTTTGTGGTGTGATGAGTTACTGAGTAACAGCATGGCAGTTAGATGGTGAAATATTTGACATTTGGTGCTTTCATTCCAGGAGCTTCCAGGAGCTGAAACATGAAAACATTGTCACCTTAGCGCCTTATATGATTTTCCAGGTAAATGATAAAACCCATCTATTTTTAGTATCAATAATAAAACGATGTATTGTGTTCATATGATCTGGCAATGAATGAATGTGTCCTGTATTATTCCATGTCACCATGTGCAGTGCATCAAGTAAAACTCAACAAAAAATATAATATATATATATATATATATATATATATATTTGTTGTTTTCTTGTTGAGTTTAACTATAGATTTTTCTTTTTTTAAGAGGAGGAGGGTGATCAGGGTGGGAGCTTTCTACTGGGAGATACATGTGGCAGAAGATTGATGTCTGTGGAACTACAAGTCTCAGCAAATACTACAGGGGCCAGACAGGGCAATGCTGGATAAGTCAGATCTTCTCCTCTGTTGCTTTGATCACCATTAGGAGACCAGCGTTGGGCAGCCAGCCAGGCATTTCTAGTCTGTGGAACTACAAGTCCCAGCATGGTTTATCCAGCAATGCCCTGTCTGGCCTCTGCAGAAGTCAGAGATCTGCTCCTCTATGGCTCTTATTCTTCCTCCCATACAATACATTCCCATTTAGTTTTATAACACTTGCCTTCTCCATTAGGAGACCACAGTGTTGGACAGGCATTTCTAGTCATTGGAACTAAAAGTCCCAGCATGGCATTGCTGGATAAAGTCAGAGATTTGCTCATCTATGGCTTTTATTCTATCGGGGCTTGACGAAAATGGAGCCTGGTGCCTGGACTGTTCCGCTGTTGTCGGCCTCGGTGAATAGCCTGAAGGGAAGCAACATTGCCAAGCAAAAAAAACAAAAAAAACACACTGTTTGATTCATTGCCTTTTAAATGTCAGTGCATTAGCTGCAAGTGTTTTAAACTAAAGGCGGATGACAGACTGTGCGCTCTCGTTTTGTTTTCTCTATAGGTACACACATGTCCAGTCAACCACACCCAGTTGAATATTAAGAGAACAAGAGCTGCAGCAGCACCTGGAGAATATACACACAGTCACACAGGACTCTTTAGCCCAGCTGGGCTCGTTGTTCTTGTTCAGACAATATTTTCAAGGACACAGATGTACGTATGTACTTATGTTAGTTAACTGCATCAGAACAGCAGAAGTGTACCGTCGAGAAGTTAAAAACAAACTAAACCAATATTCTACATGAGTGAGGCAGAGGCCAGTGCAGACTCTGCAGAGGCCGGCGCAGAGGTAGAGCAATGCGCAAGTGAGTCTGATAAAAACCAAGATGTTTTTGTTCCAAAAAGAGGAGCTTATTCCGAAGTGTGGGCTCATTTCGGATTCAAACCAGATGATGACACTCAGCAAACCATCTACTGCAAGCAATGTTTAGCCGTTGTTTGTGCACCAAAGGGCAACACCACCAATCTGTTTAATCACCTGAAACGTAATCACATACAACAATATGAGATGTTACGGAAAAACAAAACCGCCGCCGCTCAATCACAAAGTACCTGCAGCCAGACAAAACAAATGTCAATTAAAGGAACATTATATAATGCAACACCGTACTCAACAACCTCTGTCAGGTGCAAAGAAATAACACAAGCAATCACATTTCACCTGGCTAAAGACATGGCTCCCGTGACCACTGTTGAAAAAGAGGGGTTTAAAAAACTAATTCAAACCCTTGATAAGCGCTTTCAAGTGCCCTCTCGTACTTATTTTTCCCATGTTGCAATCCCTGCTCTGTACACCAAATGTCGTGAAACAGTTGCAACAGAATTGCGAGATGTACTTAATTTTGCAGCAACTTCAGATTTATGGTCCAGCAGAGCAATGGAACCGTACATGAGCTTAACAATCCATTTCATCAATGACGATTTTGAGATGAAAAGTCGGTGCCTACAAACTGGGTTTTTCCCTGAGGACCACACTGGCGAAGCTTTGGCGCAGGGATTAAAGGATGCTCTCATAAACTGGAAATTGGAGGAGAAAAATCTTGTGTGCATCACTACAGACAACGGAAGCAACATTGTAAAGGCCATATCCATAAATCACTGGACTCGACTGCAGTGTTTTGGCCATAGGCTTCATCTCGCAATAGAGAATGCAATGAAGGACCCAAGAATTGAGCGTGCTATGGGTTTGTGCAAAAAGCTTGTCGGGTGTTTTAGCTACAGTTGGAGGAGGAAGAGGGAGCTTTCTGAGGCACAAAAACAACTAGGTTTACCAGACCACAAGCTCAAGACAGAGTGCCCAACAAGGTGGGGATCTAGGCAGGCTATGGTGAGGAGGATACTTGAACAGCAAGCTGCCATCACCCATGTCCTCTCTTCTGACCGCAAGGCTAGGCACCTCTTGCCAACATGGCAAGACCTAGAGGTCCTGGAGGCTGTGGACAAGACTCTCACCCCACTGGCAGACTTCACAGATGCTCTTTCAGGAGAGCAGTATGTCAGTGTCTCTTCTGTGAAACCTGCTCTACAACTATTTCAGTCTTCTGTTTTGGCTGTTAAGGAAGATGACTCTGATCTCATTTGCACAATGAAATCAAAGATCATCGGGTATCTGGAGGAAAAATATCAGGACCAAAAAACACAAGACCTTCTCGACATAGCCACAACCCTCGATCCCAGGTTTAAGATGACTTACGTTAATGAAGATAACAAAACTGTTGTCCAGAACAGACTAAAAGAGGAGATGTCAAAGCTAACAGTTAAGGAAAGCCCCACTACAACAACTACTAATAGTGGCACTGGTCCTTCAAAGAAGGCTCGAAAGAGCTTGGGTAGCTTTTTCAAAGCAGCACAAAGTGAAGGGGCACCAGATCCAGCCTCAGGCTCACAGCAACAACAATCCGAAAGCTTGTCCTTGGAGCTACACTCTTATCTGTTCTTAGGCAACACTGACAGTGAAGATGATCCGTTAGTGTGGTGGAAGGTTCACAAGGAGCATTATCCGAGATTGTCTGCACTGGCCAGAAAATACCTCTGCATTCCTGCAACCAGTTCCCCTTCTGAAAGGGTTTTTAGCACAGGGGGCAACATTGTCACTTGTCGCCGTTCTGCACTGAAGCCACAAAATGTGGATAGGCTTGTGTTTCTAGCTAAAAATCTTTAAATTGGTGTTTATCTTTATCTGACATGATACCTACCTCAATGTTTTTTGAATGTAATTGTTTTTCATTACATTGGCTTCAATCAAACTAATTTTAAAGAAATGACAGAGTATTATGGCTTATTTTAGAACAAAGGACTGTTCCCCAATCCCCCTTGGATGGGACTTTTAAGGCCACAAACACTGAAGTGCGTTAGAAATTAATTTATTTTTACATAAAAAGATAGTTTACCCAACAACAATGATCAATGGTTATTGGTTAAAGGCATAAACCACTAGATGTGGTGGTGGTAGTTTACATGTGTCACGTCACGTGACAAACAAAGCTACACAAATTATGCTTTTTAACCATTGATCATTGTATATGTGTGATCTATCTTTTCTTTATGTAAAAATAATTCAATTTTTTAACGCACTTCAGTGTTTGTGGCCTTAAAAGTCCCATCCAAGGGGGAAGGAACAGTCCTTTGTTCTATACAATGAGAATCCAGGGATGTGCCCAGTTAGTACATTCACCTTGGGTAGCTTTTTCAAAGCAGCACTTAGGCAACACTGACACTGAAGATGATCCATTACCTGAATGTTTTTTTGAATGTAATTGTTTTTCATTACATTGTCATTTCTTTAAAATTTGTTTGATTGAAGCCAGAATATTATGGCTTATTTTAGAACATAGGACTGTTCCCGAATCCCCCTTGGATGGGACTTTTAAGGCCACAAACACTGAAGTGCGTTACAAAAATAATTTATTTTTAACTAAAAAGATAGATCGCACAACAACAATGATCAATGGTTATTGGTTAAAAGCATAAACCAGATGTGGTTTACATGTGTCACGTCACGTGACAAACAAAGCTAAACAAATTATGCTTTTTAACTATTGATCACTGTATATGTGTGATCTATCTTTATGTAATAATAAATTAATTTTGTAACGCACTTCAGTGTTTCTGGCCTTAAAAGTCCCATCAAAGGGGGAAGGAACAGTCCTTTGTTCTATACAATCCAGGGATGTGGCCACTACATTCACATTCATGTCTTATCCAGTGTCATGGTGATGATCTCCCTTTTCTATATGGCTTATTTTATTGCCGTTTGGTTTGATAACCTAATGTTCAGAGGTTGTAAATTTTTCAAATAAATTATTTTTGGAGAATCGTGAGAGAATCGTGATCTTCATTCTAAGCAAAAGAATCGTGATTCTCATTTTTCCCAGAATCGTGCAGCTCTAATATATATATATATATATATATATATATATATATATATATATATATATATATATCTTTGTGTGGGCTTCTTTTCCTCATCTTAGAGCCTCCAGCTAGAAGAACAGTGAGTAGCAAAGTAATTATCACCAAATCTCACTCCAAATCTCCTGAGACTAGCTATCAGAGGCAACTGTGTCTTAGACCTCACACTGTAGGTATATACAGTCAGGGCAGAAATTGTTGGCACCCCAGAAATTTTTCCAGAAAATCATGTATTTCTCACAGAAAAGTATTGCAGTAACACATGATTTGCTATACACGTTTATTCCCTGTGTGTATTGGAACAAAACAAAACAAAAAAAAAAAAAAGGGAGGGAAAAAAAAGAAAAATTGGACATGTCACACAAAACTCCAAAAATGGGCTGGTCAAAATTCTTGGCACCCTTTCAAAATTGTGGATAAATAAGATTGTTTCAAGCATGTGATGCTCCTTTAAACTCACCTGGGGCAAGTAACAGGTGTGGGCAATATAACAATCACACCTGAAAGCAGATAAAAGGAGAGAAGTTCACTTAGTCTTTGCATTGTGTGTCTGTGTGTGCCACACTAAGCATGGACAACAGAAAGAGGAGAAGAGAACTGTCTGAGGACTTGAGAACCAAAATTGTGGAAAAATATCAACAATCTCAAGGTTACAAGTCCATCTCCAGAGATCTAGATTTGCCTTTGTCCGCAGTGCCCAACATTATGAAGAAGTTTGCAACCCATGGCACTGTAGCTAATCTCTCTGGGCGTGGACGGAAGAGAAAAATTGATGAAAGGCTGCAACGTAGGATAGTCCGGATGGTGGATAAGCAGCCCCAAACAAGTTCCAAAGAAATTCAAGCTGTCCTGCAGGCTCAGGGAGCATCTGTGTCAGCCGCAACTATCTGTTGACATTTAAAAGAAATGAAACGCTATGTCAGGAGACCAAGGAGGACCCCACTGCTGACAAAGAGACATAAAAAAGCAAGACTAAAGTTTGCCAAAATGTACTTGAGTAAGCCAAAATCCTTCTTGGAAAACGTCTTGTGGACAGAGGAGACCAAGATAGAGCTTTTTGGTAAAGCACATCATTCTGTTTACCGAAAACGGAATGGTGCCTACAAAGAAACGAACATGGTGGAGGTTCAATGATGTTTTGGGGTTGTTTGGCTGCCTCTGGCACTGGGTGCCTTGAATGTGTGCAAGGCATCTTGAAATCTGAGGATTACCAAAAGGATTTTGGGTCGCACTGTGGAGCCCAGTGTCAGAAAGCTGGGTTTGCGTCCGAGATCTTGGGTCTTCCAGCAGGACAATGACCCCAAACATACGTCAAAAAGCACCCAGAAATGGATGGCAACAAAGCGCTGGAGAGTTCTAAGGTGGCCAGCAACGAGTCCAGATCTAAATCCCATTGAACACCTGTGGAGAGATCTTAAAATTGCTGTTGGGAAATGGCGCCCTTCCAATAAGCGAGACCTGGAGCAGTTTGCAAAGGAAGAGTGGTCCAAAATTCCGAGTGAGAGGTGTAAGAAGCTTATTGATGGTTATAGGAAGCGACTGATTTTAGTTATTTTTTCCAAAGGGTGTGCAACCAAATATTAAGTTAAGGGTGCCAAGAATTTTGACCAGCCCATTTTTGGAGTTTTGTGTGACATTATGTCCAATTTGCTTTTTTTCCTCCCTTTTTTTTATTTTTGTTTCAATACACACAAAGGGAATAAACATGTGTATAGCAAAACATGTGTTACTGCAATACTTTTCTGTGAGAAATACTTGTTCTGGAAAAATTTCTGGGGTGCCAACAATTTCGGCAATGACTGTAGCTATGGGGGCTGATGCTCGTTTACTGTCCTGGCTGCGCTTGCACATCACAGTCCTATAGACCTCAACAAGGCAATGTCCTACAGCTGGAGATGCCAGGGGACAGTCCTATAAAAGTCTATGGTGCTGTAACTTGCAGGCAGAGACAGGATGTAAAATAAATGCTGGAGACGGCCGTCTTCAAATTGAAGTATGCATCTGCGGAGGGTGGGTACTTTAGATCAGTGCAAAAGGTGCCAACAGGATAGGTCCACTTATATTTTGGAAAGCAGTTTTACTTCTCTTATCCCCCCCACCACCACAGCCAGCACTCCATCTTCCTTCTGATGCTCCAGGTTGTGGGTGAAGCCTTGACATCTTCACATACAATGTAGGAAAGCTGGCTCTGCATTGTACGCAATGACATCACTGTGCCAGTGACCAATGGAGTGCTTCAGGAGGGTAGCGGCTTTGGGGGGGGGGGGGATTGCTCATAGAGGAGGAAGCCTGCTTGAGTGAGGGATCAAATAAAATAAAACTACTTTTTAAATGTACTGGTTTTAACCCCTTGTAGTGCAGGGCGAGCGCTACAGCAAGGGAAGTTTTGAGTTTTTCCCAGAATTCAGCTTTAAGAAAAGTCTGAGCAAAGTGTTCATCCCAGGTTCTTCAGTCAGCATCCCAACTCTTATGACAAGTCTGTTAATCAGTACCAATAGGCACCTGGCATGTCTGTGCTGGTACGGCACCCACTGCGCTCACAGCCTGAACCTATAGTAGGGTGACCAGACATCCCCGGTTTCAGGGGACAGTCCCCGGATTGAGGACACTGCCCCGGACCAAGTCTGTCCCCGGATTGGATTTAAACAAGAGTTGGGGCAATTTCAAAGACAGATAGTGCAGAATAAAAAAAATAAAAAAAATTCTGATATACACACTGCCGCTCCTACTAGCTTAGGGGGGGGGGGGGGCGTATTTTTTTCCATTATCTGTGCCCCTTTCTGATGATCATGTGCTGGTCAGAGTGGAGGGAATATTTCTTCAGTTTCAGGTGCCCATTCAGCTCCGCTCGCATATTCTTCTGCCTTGACTCAAGTCCCGGCCAGCCGTCTGTCTGCTTATCTCCTTCAAAGTGATCTTCCTCCGCTCCCCACCCAGTAGTAGCCGGGGCCCGGAAAATAAGACTTAGCGCTGTGAGGCGGCGATGGGCAGAGAGTCGCTGATTGCCGCCATTACTAGTAAAAAAATAATAATATGTCCCCGGATTTCATTTTAAAAATCTGGTCACCTTAACCTACAGGCCCCCATGCACACACCAATATATACAATTTACATAGTAAAAAGTGGACCTGCATTTCAACTCATACAGGCAATTATGGCCATATGAGTTGAGAGGTGTACTAAATTCTGCACATGCACCACATTTATGTCTCATCCTGAATAACTTGTGACACAGAAGGCCATTGGTCCTCAGTCATGACTGAAGATTGAGGTCCTTCTGTGCCACCGCCACTGATTACACATTTATTGTTTACATCTTGGCCCTGGCAGTGGTGCATGTGATACAGTTATGCTGCATGTGTGTGAACATTACCATGTGTATTGTGTAAAATCAGGCCATGGATGCAGAATTTTCTTTTCACTTTATGCAGCTAAACACTACAAACCAAAAAACAGCTGTGTGAAGGGGCCAATTGCATATAATGTTGTCGTGTTTAGATCTGTATGCATTCAATTGCAGCAGGTTGTGCATGAGCCCATAGGATGCGCCTGACATCTGCAATTATTTAGGCACCAGGAAGCACTGTGATCTCCACCCACACTAGGTGACTGGCAGCCCAACTAGGTGCCCGAGTAATAAATATATACACACACACACAAAGTTTTTAAATAACAATACATTAGAGCTGCAACTAACAATTATTTTGTCTGTCGACTAATCTAGCGATTATTTTTTCGATTAGTCATCGACTATAACGATTATTTTTATTTAATTTTTTTACTTAATATAGTGTTCTTTTTTTTGGATTACCGTATATACTCGAGTATAAGCCGACCCGAATATAAGCCGAGGCACCTAATTTTACCACAAAAAAATAATAATGGGAAAACGTATTGACTCGAGTATAAGCCTAGGGTGTCCATCTGCATGCATCACTGTGTCCAATCTCCCTAAATGATCTCCGGCGCTGTGTGACTAGACTGACTTTTAATATTGGAGTCTATGGAAGGGGTGCCCGAGTTTGAAAAATTGGTGCTCCCCGACTGTAGGGGTCCTACACATCAAACTTGGCACACTTGTAGATGAAGAGTGGGGCTACATGTGTGCCAAGTTTGGGGTCCAGGAGACCCAGGGCCGGCCGGTACCGGGTCCCCAAAATCACAGAGAAATTACAGTTTAACAATGGAGTCTATGGAAGGGGTGCCCGGCTTTGAAAAATCGGTGCTCCCCAGCCACCAAACTTTGCACTTATAGAGGAAGAGTAGGGCTATATGTGTGCTAAGTTTGGGGTCCAGGGGACCTACGGCTGACCGGGAACAGGCGCACAGAGTTGAAGTCGGGCACAGACTCGAGTATAAGCCGAGGGGGGGGGGGGGGGGCATTTTCAGCACAAAAAAAAAAATGTGCTGAAAAACTCAGCTTATACGGTAGCTAATTAATCCTTTGGATAACTTTACAAAAAATGAGATTATATATATATATATATATATATATATATATATATATATATATATATATATATATATAAAAAAAATGGTAAGATAAAAGAATATAACTACACATTTTTCTTTTCTGTTCAGAAGTTCATGAATGTTTATAATTTATTTATATTTTTTACAATGCTTTCTTTTTTCTTTTTAAGGGGGGGGGGGGGGGGGAGGAATGTGGGGACAGTGTCAGTGTGTTTTTATTTTATTATTATTTTTTACCTTTTTTTTTTTTTAATTATTATTTAATGCATTTTTTTTTTTTAATCAGCCCTGTTGGGGGGCTATGGTGAGATATCAGGGGTCTTAACAGTCCTCTGACATCTCCCATTTGAGACAGGGAAAGGGACTAGGGACACAGATTCCCCAGTCCCTTTCTCAGCAGCCTCCGCTGCACTGATAATGAATGGAGAGAAGACAACGGCTTCTCTTCATTCATTAACTGAGACATCGTAATCACAGGAGGTTACAATGTTTCAGTTATGTGAATGGACAGTCAGTGATCACTGACTCTGTCCATTCAGAAAACGAAGGAGCTGGGTTTAACAGCTCCTACCTCCGCTCTCCATCCTGAGATACCGAAGGGGAAGGGCAGCACGGAGGGGGAGGAGAGAGGGGGGGGGGGGGGGAGACAGATGAACGGAGGAGAGGGGGGGGGGGGGGAACAGATGAACGGAGGAGAGGGGGGAGACACGGAGAAGAGAGGGGGACAGATGCACGGAGGAGAGAGGGGGACAGCAGCATGGAGAAGGCGGGTGGGGACTGGAGGACGATAGGGGACAGTCAGCTGTGATCGTGTGTGGGAGAGAAGCACTGCGCTGAAAGCCGCGGTGGGGGGGGGGGTGTATTGACCTGCAACTCGCAACGTGTGACGCATCGACGCCTTTGGCGCACGTCGACGTATTTTCGTACTCGACGTAATCGATTACGTCAACGCATCGTGGCAGCTCTACAATACATACACTGATCATCCACAACATTATGATCACCCATCATAACCTGTCAAGGCATGGACACCACTAGACCTCTGAAGGTATGCTGTGGTATCTGGCACCAACCTGTCAGTAAGAATTCCTTTAACCACTTAAGCCCCGGACCATTTCGGGCCATTAGGACCAAGCCTGTTTTTGGGATTCGGCACTGCGCTGCTTTAACTGTAAATTGTGCGGACATGCAATGTTGTACCCAAATGAAATTTGCGTCCTTTTCTTCCCACAAATAGAGCTTTCTTTTAATGGTATTTGATTGCCTCTGCGATTTTTATTTTTTGCGATATAAATGGAAAAAGAACGAAAATTTTGAAAAAAAAAAGATATTTTCTACTTTTTGTTATAAGAAAAATCGAATAAAACTCAATTTTAGTCATACATTTAGGCCAAAATGTATTCAGCCACATGTCTTTAGTAAAAAAAATGTCAATAAGCGTATATTTATTGGTTTGCGCAAAAGTTATAGCGTTTACAAACTAGGGTACATTTTCTGAAATTTACAGCTTTAAATTTATGACTGCCTATCTCATTTCTTGAGGTGCTAAAATGGCAGGGCAGTACAAAACCCCCCCAAATGACCCCATTTTGGAAAGTAGACACCCCAAGGAAATTGCTGAGAGGCATGTTGAGCCCATTGAATATTTTTTTTTTTTTTTGTCCCAAGTGATTGAATAATGACAAAAAAAAAAAAAAAAAAAAAAAAAAATTTACAAAAAGTTGTCACTAAATGATATATTGCTCACACATGCCATGGTTATATGTGGAATTGCACCCCAAAATACATTCTGCTGCTTCTCCTGAGTACGGGGATACCACATGTGTGGGGCTTTTTAGGAGCCTAGCCACGTACGGGACCCCGGAAACCAAGCACCACCTTCAGGATTTCTAAGGGCGCAAATTTTTGATTTCACTCCTCACTACCTATCACAGTTTCGAAGGCCATAAAATGCCAAAATAGCACAAAATCCCCCCAAATGACCCCATTTTGGAAAGTAGACACCCCAAGCTATTTACTGAGAGGCATGTTCAGTCCATGGAATATTTTATATTTTGCCACAAGTTGCGGGAATATGACAAACTTCTTTTTTTTTGCACAAAGTTGTCACTAAATGATATATTGCTCACACATGCCATGGGCATATGTGAAATTACACCCCAAAATACATTCTGCTGCTTCTCCTGAGTACGGGGATACCACATGTGTGGGACTTTTTGGGAGCCTAGCCGCGTACGGACCCCAAAAACCAAGCACCGCCTTCAAGGTTTCTAAGGGCATACATTTTTGATTTCACTCCTCACTACCTATCACAGTTTTGAAGGCCATAAAATGCCAAGATGGCACAAAACCCCCCCAAATGACCCCATTTTGGAAAGTAGACACCCCAAGCTATTTGCTGAGAGGCATGTTGACCCCATTGAATATTTTTTTTTTTTGTCCCAAATGATTGAATGACAAAAAGAAAAAAAAAAAAAAAAAAAAATGTACAAAAAGTTGTCACTAAATGATATATTGCTCACACATGCCATGGTTATATGTGGAATTGCACCCCAAAATACATTCTGCTGCTTTTCCTGAGTACGGGGATACCACATGTGTGGGACTTTTTGGGAGCCTAGCCACGTACAGGGCCCCAAAAACCAAGCACTGCGAACGCTGCAGTTATGTGTGTTGTGTTTGGTAAGTGACAGTGATCGATCGATACTGCACTTGGGTGGGCTGGGCTGGGCGGAGGGGCTAAACGCAGGCGCTAGCAGGTATCTGGGCTGATCCCGCTAACACTGCATTTTTGGGAACCCTAAACCGCTGGGATGCTAGTATAGATCTGATCAGATCTGATCAGATACTATACCACTAAGGGGGGTGTATGCTTTGCGCGTGGGTGTTAGCGTTACTTTCACTAACCTAACACTGCCTGGGGCGACGCAGACCCTCTCTGGCGCTAAAACCTAATTGATCTCACCCGCCGGGCGATCAGGGGGGTTAAACCTTTATTGGGTTATATACGGCGGGTGCCCTGATGCTATAAAAAGCAAACTAATCAACCAGCGTCACCCGTAACCTTTATATGGTGATCACTGGTGAAAGGGTTAACTAGGGGCAATCAGGGGGTTAAAACCTTTATTAGGTTAAATATGGGGGTACCCTGACACTATATAAAAACCTGACGGGTAACCTAAATAACTAAATAACTTACTGGCTAACCAGTGACACCAGTGACGCTTATACGGCGATCACTGGTGAAAGGGTTAACTCTAGGGGCAATCAGGGGGTTAAAATAATATATGGGGTACCTGACTCTAATAAAAACCTGCGGCGAACCTAAAAAAAAATAACTGCCTATCTAAAACACCTTAGTGACGCTGAAGTTAGGGGGTGAAAGGGTTACCTGGGGGGTGATCAAGGGGTTTAAAACCTTTATTAGGGGGGGGGGGGTTAGGGGGCTACCCTGGACCTAAAGGGGCCTAATCCTAACTACCCTGCAACTTTTTACAATCACAGATGACACTAAATGCAGTGATCAGTAAAATAAATGATCACTGCAATCAGTGACACTGTGATTGGGGGCTTTGGGGTGACCTGGGGGGTGATTTGTGTGCCTATGTGTACCTACGTGTCAGTGGACTGTTGGTGCACTAACCTGCTTCTTCTCTGCTCGGCGCCGGGAACGGAAAGACCACGGCGAGGGAGATGACATCACTTCCTCCAGCCTTGTTTACATCACATGGCGGAGGAAGCATTTTCATTGGCCGGGAGCGATCGCGAGGGGGGGGGGGGCGGAATCGAGCGCCCCCCCCCTCATGCCTGATCGCTCCCGAACACTTAACGGCCGCTCACTGCAGTGAAGGGGGGTCCGGAATGGACCCCCCAACTGCACAAAGGCGATCACGTAGATCTACGTGATTCTGCCTGTCCGTGCCATTCTGCCGACGTAAATCGGCGGTGGGCGGTCGTTAAGTGGTTAAAGTATACTCAGGGAAAAACATAAAAAAAAAAAAAAAAAAAAAAGTTTTGTATTGAGTAGAGAGGAATTAGAACACCTGTCATCTTTTATTGCTATCTGCGCCCCCATTATGGAGATTCACCCACTCTATTTGTCCTGTTTACCATTATCATTGAAAGAGAAAGAAAGTCAAAAATTTGGGGTTGTCCCCAGAAAAATATAGAAGGGAAATCTTCCAATGCGGACACAAGTTCTGGTGACCTGGGTCCCAGTAAACTGCAAGGTGGGGCCTCTATGGATCAGGCTTGTTATTCCAGCACATCCCACAGATGATCAATTGGATTGAGATCTTGGGAATTTGAGGTGAGGCCAATGAAACACCTCAAACGTGTTGTGGTGTTCCTCAAACCATTCTTGAATTCATCAGACCAGGCCACCTTCTTTTATTGCTCTGTGGTTCAGTTCCAATACCCATTGTTGGAGATTTTGGCTGTGGACATGAGTCAGCATGGGCACCCTGACTGGTCTGCAGGTACACAGCCTCATATGCAGCAAACTGATGCACTGTGTGTTCTAACACCTTTCTATCAGAACCAGTATTAAAACTAGAACTAGGAGGGCAAAACAGTTTTTCTTCATTTTTTTTTACCCCCCCCCCCCCCATCTGTGTTCCATTGGGGAGATTTCCCTTTACTTCCTGTCCCTTAGCCAAAAAAGGGAAGCGAGAGGAAATCCCTGCAAATTAAAGGGGATACCTTGCCCCCCCCCCGGTCACCAGAACTAGTGTCCCCATTGGAAGATTTCCCCTCTATTACTTTTCTGGGGACAACCCAACATTTGGGATTTTTTTTTATAATGGAAAACAGGATAAATAAAAAAAAGGTGAATCTACCGAAACGGGGTACAGACAGCAATAAGAACTGACAGAGGTTTTAATACCGCTACACAAAAAATGTTTTGCCTTTAGTTAGGATTTAAAGAGGTTCTAAACTCCTACATATACCCAGAGAAGTGACTGGCAGGTGATGCAGAGATAAAACAAATCCTCCTACATAAGTTATACCTGTCTATATGCAGTCTTCTCTACAGCCACTCAAATTGCTAAATTTTAAAACGAGAAGTTCAGGATTTTTTAAAGAATCATACTTACCTAGGTGGATAAGGCATGTGTCCCCAGCCAGCTCCAAGGCTGAGAACCAAGTGATCAAACACTGCTGATTGCTCAGCTCTCAGAGCTTCGTGAGCAGAGAGCTGGTGACGGCCAGTCACCGCTGTCTGGAGGCACGCTGAGAAGCCGATTCAGGCA